>CAJPEX010001033.1:7181-26831 GCA_905338405.1 Notodromas monacha
ATTTTAATCATTTCTGGACACCAATAATTTATGGTTGCTTTCAGGGAATATCATGGGAATAATGTGACAAGCTATTTATTACGTGCGCAGTTGAACGCCGTGATACATCCATGCAGCAGAAACAAAGGTTCCTGTATATTGTATGACCGGGCTTTTCAGTACAGATATAAAGTATACGTGACCATGTATGTATAGCCATGAGTAAAGGTAAACGTCCATGCCGCGTCCAACGTGGTGAAAAATTTCAATTTCGAATCCGTCGGATTATTTGCAGCACAAGTAATCCTCGGATGCAGCTCCTCCATGCTGGGTCCCTGCTACACCCATCAGACCAGCGAAGACGCGCAGGATATTATGGCTGGAATATGATGGAGCTATAGGGAGGAGGACCACGTGCGTCACGGACGACTTCTTTTTAATAAGCCAGCGGGCGCGCTAATCAAGGCCCGACGGCGCGGGGATTTACATTCGCGTCACCTGGCACAGCGCGATTAATTTCCGCGGAATACTCTGTAGGCATTGCGACTCGACTTGATCCACCTCGTCCTCCATCATTCACACACTCACTCAGTCTCTGCTGCTGCTGCCGCCGTCGTCGTCGTCGTCGTCATCCAGCAGCAGCGAGAGAGAGAGAGAGAGATTATACTTGCCCATCATGCACCACGAAGGCACGGGTATTATTGCTTAGCTCCAGCAGGGAATCTTGCATTCCCGCCTGTCCTGTGTGTGTGCATGTATATATAGCTGCTGCCACACCATCACGCAGTGTATGTATTTCTTCACTTTATATGAGTATACACTCTTCTGCATCTCCTCCTCCGCGGCTCTGCATGGTGTGCAGCTCATCCTTTAGCCGAGATGAACGGACGACTATGCATGATCCTCCTCCTCCTCCTTCTCCTCGTGATTGGCGGAGGAGAAACAAAAGAAACCCACCCACAGGGTTCCACCCGCAATATGCGCCGATGACGAGCTGTATCTCTCGAGGCCCATCACAGCTCAACAGATGCCCATTGAAACAGCAGAGACCACATGGATTTCCTGTGCACCTCTGGCATACAGGGACTATCAGTGTATGGTCTTCGTCCGAAGGAAGGTGATGACGGGAGCAACTTCCCTTCATGAATGCCAGCTCACTGTTGGTTCAGTCATACATGTATCTCCAAGAGTGGGATTCATTTCGGCGTGCATGTGCGTATAGTATTTTATTCTCAGTCCAGTTCACTTGCACATGCTCCGAGGGAGGCCGATCCATGCATGGAAAGAAAGAGGCGAAAGAAGGCCTTTCTGATATGGGTGAGGGGGTCGCGCCGGGATTTATTGAGGCAAAGTGCCAGTGGCAGAAAGCATGATGCGAATGATTGATCGCCAGCACCCATGGGATGCGTCTCCAGCACCCAGCACACTGGCACCACTTGCTCGCAATGACTCTTGTCCGGATATTTCCCAGCTACTGTATATATACGGCCGATAAGTCGAAAATCAAAACAGCGCGAGGCATCTTGTTTTCTTTTTTTCTTCTTGAATAGCGAAGAGGCTTATATATCCACTGCCATTCATAACCGAATTCCTAAATACTTCCTGACTGCCATATCATATTAATCACTTTGGTGGGCTCACTTTAGATGAGATGGATTTTCACCCATTCAATCGCCTGAATGAGGAGGGGGCGTATTTTGAAAAAAAACAAGCACACACAGCACACAGTTGCCGGTCCCAATTGTAAAACTATCAATCTCCGCAGGTACAGTTCATAAGTGCAAATATAAACGAAATCCGTTTCCTGTCCTAAAAATCATTCCAAGCCTTTTTACCTTGCTATTATTGTACTTGACTATTCAAAAACTCTCCATGGGAGAATTTGCCAGCATCCTCTGCCACCAAACACCTTCTTGAACATTCCACAATATGAATTTTTTTCTAATACAGTACAGTAAGACCCCAAGATGCGGACATAATTGGTGCATCAAGAATGTCCCCAAGTTGAAATGTCCCTAAGTTGATTCTTGTTTCCCATAGACTTACATCACTTAATTTTTAATTGGTGTTTTGTGGAAAAAATATTCATCATAATTCCCTGAAAACAATTTTTTGCCACTTTAATTTGAAATAGTGAATCCGTTTTCAACTCAATAAGAACATTTGAATCATTGAATAGTGTATTTCTGTACTGTACACAGAAATTTTGGCATCTACAAAAATAACATTCAAGTGGAAAAATGTAGAAGTCCCTTCAAGCTGTAGGTAATTGTTTTTCAATTAACTAAATGGATGGTACTTTGAAGAAAGAAATGCCCAAAAACTTTTTTTACATCAATTTTAGGGTGGGAAATATCTGTTTCTTGTAATTTTGCTTGAAATGTATTTGCAATTTTATCACAAAATGTCCCTATGTTGAGTCAGTGTCCTGCTGTGGGTCCATATTTATTGATTTTTTCTGGGAAAATATGTGTCCCTATGTCAAAATGTCTGCATGTTCAAGCATCAGCATGTGGGGGTCTCACTATATGTTTGTCTTTCTACTTGACTTCTGCTTGATTTCTCAAGTGAAGATATCTGCATGAGACCGACGGGTGGCCAAACCTGGGCTCGTAAGGTGAAGATGGTTGTTGATCAAATTATCTGTTACATTTTGCATCTTGTCTGACTGAACATTGGAAGAAAGAAATATTCCAATACAGCCCAGTGAGTTGACTGTCGATAAACAATATGCCGTCAGAATGTGCGGAAGAACATGGAGAAACATCAATTGATCTGGCCAACCCCTTCTTCCCCAATGTTATTCGAAATGCTTGTAAAAATAAATAATTCCTATGTAGCAAGTACCCCCTCCCCCAATATAGTCACAAATCGCATTCATTACACGCTTTCCGGAATCATCAATAACCACAATTGAAGTTCATATTTTTGTGCCTTGCGGGGGTTTTTCAAAATTTCGTTTGATGGCGATGATCTAATTATCACGCTGCCAAAGGTTCCAATTTCTGGAACTTAACATGCATTTCTGGAAACCTCTCTCAAACATCTCAAGATGTCGACTACTTTCTGCTGTCTTTACATCAAGCGCAGAATTTCCGAATTTTTGAGAGATGTTCAAATCTCCAACAAGTAGTTGTACAGTATTGTGTTCCTTCCACAAGTGCTGGAAACTACAGTTGGTGCAGTACTGTACTAATGTCATCCGCATAACTTAGGTGCAGAATTGATAATAACAAAGGTAGAGTACTTCTTTACCTAATTCCATAGAAATAGTAATATAAAGATCCAACTTCTTCGCATGGAACTGGTAAAATACTAGCTGAGGGTAGACTGCTCCTCATTGTTTTTTTTTCATATTCTAAGATTATAACCAATTTAACATTCTCATAATTGATTCTTGACTTTGTGACATGTGTTGGATTGACACAAATATAATTTATGCCAATAGCGCACGTATTACAGGTCCAATGGACATTCCTGGAAGTTGGCAAAGTAATCCTGAATTTAAATATTCATCAAGGTGCCTATAATCTAGTTTTCTGAGCACAACTGTGTCCACTTTTTGTCTGAAAGTTATCTGAAACAACTTATCCCAGAATCTTGCCAAAAATGGAAAACAGTTAGACACTTTGGCTCTGATGAATTTGGACAAAAATTTGACAATTTGTTTGATTTTTATCAAAAATACATTAACCCTTGTGCAGCAAAGTCGGACTTTTTCCGCAAAATTTTGTGTCCATCAGGACAGGTTTTTAAAATAAGAGGAACAATTCACCCAGGGCAAAGTTGGGCAAAATCCCGATGTATTTTTTAAAATCCACAGAAAAACTTTGCCCAAAAAAAAAAGCATCACCAAGGCTGAGCCTTTTTTTTAGCCTCTGACAGGATTAGTTGCATTCTTCTCTGATTTGCAACCCTTTCATTCAGGGCGCCAGACAGAGGATTCTTATTCAGAGGCAGAAAAAGATTAGCGGAAAAAGTCCAACTTTGGGAAATATTAGCAGCACTGTTTTGCCGGACAAAGTCCAACTTTGCCCTGGGCGACCTGGCTTGGCTTTTGTGTCCTTCAGGAAAAATGAAACACCAGACCACTCAAGAAAATCCTGACTTTGCTGCGCAATGGAAAGGAACCCTTTGCCGTACAAGGTTCAAAAGACATCTGCTGTGGAATGATGTTTGAATAAAAAAAACAGACAAGTTTTGGAGGGTACTTGGACAACTTTTGGATGAAAATCAGGCATGCACATGTCTGACATTCATCCAACAGTTTTTTCAGTACTGCTTACATTTTTGAAATTTCATTTTCAAAAATTCAATAATATTGTAATGTATGTTCCCCAGCCCAATATGCATGGACTCAACTTCTTTGTTTCTGGGAATTATTCTCTACATTCGCTGATTTCATTGAACTGCATTAATGTTTATTGGCACCAAAACTGGTTGACAACTACTTCAAACTTGTCTGCTAAATATTAAAAAATTGAAGGACAAGTTTTGAGAACACATCTACCAAAGAATTGCACTCTGGTGGACAAGTTCTCCAGATTTGTTTTCAAGAGAAAAAATTGGACTTGTTTGAAGAACTTGTTTGCCAAATTTGGACCAGTTCTCCAAATTTGTTTTCAAGAGAACAACAAAATTCGACAAGTTTGGAGAACTTGTTGAACAGAGCGCATTTTTAAAAGACAAATTCTTTGAAATATGTCCTTGGAACTCAGTTGGATAAGTTTTCGACATTTTAAAAAGAACTTCTTGCTCCCTGGGATGTTCTCCTGATAAGGTGCGAAATAGGGCTATATGCAGGAAGTTGCCTAAAATCCAAGTACAATGCAATGGGAAATTTGTGAAGCGGGATTGGAAAACTTGTCCCACCCAATAGGCCGAATGATGAGTTTCCAGCACTGAATCCATGCAGCTGCTGTCATCATTTTGAATAACGCAAAAACACCCAATTCCTGTGCCATACATTTAGTCATGGAGAGCTTATGTATGAAAATGAAGTGATGACGAATATAATGACTGCCATCCATAGATGGTCCCTAAATCACCAAAAGCAAGCAGGAAAATCCCGTTTCTTCATTTTTCAAGAGCGCAGAAAAATAAAACATCGTCTCCTGACGCTCGAGTGCTGTCAATGAAAAGCCAAAGGATGAGATCTCGGCGAGAATTAGCACCGGGCTAAAAGAGTTGCATGGATGATGATGTTATGATTCAAGGTGGTGTTGGTGATGATGATGATGATGATGACAATATGAACCCAGTCCCCGTCCAACAGACGGGCTGCATATGCTGCATGAAAATGAGGAGGATGAGTCTCTATAATATAATACTGTACTGTACTCTATCGCTCTCTGTGCGGGATGGGCACAGCACATGCATATACAGCACAGCACAGCACAGCACAGCATGTATAGTGGAGTGGGTGAGGCAGCGTTGGAGCACACAGCAGGCCCCTCCCCTCTATCGTATTAACGCGGGGCAGGGCAGTATTTTCATAACCCCGCCTGGCCCCGCCTGACCGGCCGCTGCTCGCCAATGATGCCCGGGATTACTGTTGCATTCCGCGTCGCCAGCACTCGACTGTCGCCGCATGAATGCTCCCACATCATGCGGGAGGGGGGCATGATCGCCAACGGGGACGGGAACGGGGTGTCCCGTGGCTGGGTTCTCCATTCCGCCGCTCCTGCCTGCCCGCCCGCGTGCTGGGTCTGCGTGTTGTCGATTGGGAACGGGACATATCTTTCCATATACGACGCCTGTCGTCCACCTCGGACGAGTATATATGTACAGTAGTGTACTTACTGCATTGTGGTCTGTTATACACGGTGCCGTGCTGCATGTATTGTGATTGGAGACGAGCAAGGCATAATACAGTGTGCAGTACAGTACTTCTGACTATAGCTGCTTGCGTGATTTACTTGATGGGATACACTAGCATCTGCAGCATCTCATCCTCTTCATGTATAATGCGTATCGAGATGAGGGACGATGAGGCATTGCATATGCAAGATTATTCTTCAATCTTTTTTGTTTTCCACAATGAAAGTGTTTGTATTTACCGCAGTGGTTGTGTGCGTGCAACAAAGAGGACTCAGTTCCACACGCAGTAAAATCTTGTTACAACAAACTTGTGGTGACTTCAGAAAAAAGTATGCTATGACAGATTACTTGTTATATGATGAGATTATAAAAATTATTGACTGATGGGAAGATTTTCTGGAAACTAAACCTGCCAACTTTCAATACATTCCATTTGCGGCTTTTGAAGGATAATTTAAAGTTGAATTAGCCAATCATCAGTGGTTTCACGAAAGTCAGAGTACAGTATGAGACCCCCACATGCAGACGCCTTGAAATGGTGAAGATTCAACATGGAGAACATTTATTTTTTAACAAAAATATCATAAAAAAAGACCAGACATGAGGACACTGACTTGACCAGGGGACATTACAGGATGAAATTCCAAAATAAATTTTAGGAAAAAATTGATTTTATAAGGCTTAATTGCAAGAAACAAATGTTTCCAACCTAAGATCTATGCAAGAAAAATTCTCAAGTACTTTTCCCATCATTTTCCCATCCATTCAGCTAATTTTAAAAATGTCCTTCAGCACAGAAGGACTTCCTTCTAGCTCTCTTTGTGACATGGATGTTATTTTTTTTCCAGATGCCAACTTTTCAATTTACTGTACAGAGGTACACTATTCAATGTTCAGATTAGTTTGAAAGGATATTCATTGAATCAAATTCAAGTGGCAAACAATTTCTTTCAATGAAATTCTGAAGAATGTTTCTTCCATAAAACACCAATTGAAAATTATACAATGTAAGTCTACTGGAAAACAAGATTTGACTTGGGGACAATCCATTGATGCACCACTTACGTCTGCATCTGGGGGTTTCACTTATTTGGAAAGGAATGAAAGAAGGGGATTGTAAATACGTAGGTTCATCCGGTTTGTGGGTTGATGAAATTCTCAAATCGAGGTAAATGGTGTGAAATTCTGTTCTGTGGATAATTGAATACCCACCTACCGTACACATGTCCCGTTTCATGTCCAACCTTGCAGGAGACGATGCACGCGTGGATCAGCGAGTGAATCCGAGAAAGTGCCTCTTCCTCCATCACACCAGTATCGTACTGTTACACTACCTGCCGTGCTAATCGGCGTCATTTCCTGTTTCAACACCCAGCAATATGTTCCCCAACTTCCTGACTACGGCCTCGTTCTACCAACACCTGTCCGCGGCCCAGGCCACGAGCCCAGCAGCAGCAGCAGCAGCCGCCGCCGCCGCCGCGTCGCCGTTCTTCGTCGAGACGCTGCTCAAGGAGCGACGCAATTTGGCGTACGCATTGGCGGCCAAGTGCGCCATTCCTCCTCCGTCGTCTCACCCGGGTGCAGCAACGCCGCCAACGTCCCTGAGTCACCTGTGCTCCACTCCGTCGCTCGTTGTGTCGCCTTCGAACGCCGCCGTGGTCGTGTCGGGTCATCGGGGCAATGGCGGCGACGAGGATTTGCTGATGGACGACGACAAGCACGCCGACACCGGCAGGTAATTCATGAATATAACGGAGGATGCTGCTTTTCTTTTTATTTTTTCACCAAGCCAGATGTTGGAAATTAGAAGTAGGGTAATAGAATTTCAGACGGATTAGGAAGGTGCCCCTGACAATAATGCTTGAATATGTTTGGAACCCTGTGGGACCAAGTTTGACCTTGAGTTCCCATTAGGGCTTAGATTTTTGAGGACATTCTAAAAAGGGATAATTCCATTTAGTGACAAAATTTTGCAAAAAAAAAGAGTTTAAAAACCAAATAGATTGTATGTATCATCATCAGTTGCTCTGAGCGAGTCAGTCTCACACAAAAGACTACTGCGTTTGTTGATCTGCTGAAATTGTGGTTGCTAAAATCTTGTATTTATATTCAAAATATACCAACCTTGCACTAGGGTGTAAAGCACCCCAGCTGCAGACTGGCTGATTGTTGTCTAAAGATTTATTTCAAAAGGAATTCAAACCTGAGAAATCTACCCTCAGTTTCAAAACTCAAAACTGTTCCTAACATAAAAAAAACTGTTCGAGATATGCATAGTTGTCCTCTTTCTTTATTTATCTTCGTATCTTCAAGCCTTGAATTTATTGAAATAACCGCTTGAGAAGCTGCATTTACTTGTAATTATGTCACATCCAGCTATATCAGACTAATCAGAGTCCCAGAAAAAATGGAAATGATGGTACAGCACAACACAGTACTGTAGTAGACCGTACATTGATTATGTGAAACAGGTAACTCTGTTTCTGAATTTCGGAATGCTCTCAAGCGTGCTGTGCATATAGGGGGTTTATTTTTGTTCAAGATACCTCAATTCTGTGTAACATGCTACGCGTGCAGCAGTGTAATTCTGGGCCCCCAGATGCGAACATACTCAGTTTATGGACATTTTCCCCTTTAGCAATATGAGGGTTCAAACAAAAGTTCTTGGAGTCAACCACAATAAGCCATCACTGGAGGTGAATGAAATTTTTTTTATTGGATTCCTCATCCTTTTTCAACCTAGAACCAATTTTTTAATAGGATTCCTCATCCTTTTCTGGCCTAGAACCATTTTTTTTTCATCCCCAGACGAAAATGGAAACGTGAAATAAAAACTTGAATGAGTCCTATCTGTGAAGTGCCCACCCATGACAAAAGAGCAGTTGTGCACATGCATGCTCTACAACTTTGAACCACAACAATGCTCCTGCGCACACTGCTTTGAAACCTCTGGATTTCATTTCAAATTGGGGCATTCAGCTTTTGACTCCTCCTCCTTACTCCCCTGATCTTGCTCCCTGTGACTTTTGGTTGTTTCCAACTGTGAAAGAAGGGCTTCAAGGGAAAGTGTTTGGAACAAGGGAAGAGCTGATTTGTGCTGTGACTGAGGAGCTGGAAAACATTGAAAAAGAAAGTTTCTCTCACTGCTTTCAAGGATGGGTGCATTGACTTGAAAAGTGCATTGCCATTGGCGGGAAATGCATTGAACATAGCTGAAGATTATTTCCTGTGTTTCTTGAATGTTTTTTGTCAATAACAAAATTTTGTTGACCCAAAAGTTTTTTTTTCATTTTCATTTCAAGAATTTCTGTTAGAATGGGTAATGGGCACAGCACCAGAAAAAAACTCATTCAAATTGTTTTCCCAGTTCACATTTTTGCCTAGGGATGAAAAAATGGTTCTAATTAAAAAAGGATGAGGAATCCAATAAAAAAAATTTTCATCCACCTCCAGTGATGGCTTGTGGTCGACTCCAAGAACTTTTGTTAGAACCCTTGTTTGTCAGAATGTTTGCATGTTGGATCATGTATTTCCTATATACACTTTCATGGGAACATGTTTGATTGGTTTTCATGTTGAAGAAATGTTAGGGAAAAGTCCTTCAAACATTTGTAGAAAATTTTCTTCATGACTCCCAGCTACATAAAGTAACAGGAAATAAAGAAATACACACTCTGCACTTTTGGCATGAGGAAATGTCCAAATGCTAAAATAAACCAGCGTACATGTTGGGTAGTGCTGGGGCTACTCCGTACCCAGCAAATAATTTTGCCATTGCAACCTGCGTTGCAGCTCCATTGGCAAGCCGTTTTGACCCAAACGTTGGGCTAACGGCTGTTTGGTCACCCTAAAACGGCTGGGGGAAGATCTGTAAAAAATTCCCTAATTAAGATAGAAGGGAGTTCAAAAAAAGCAAATGTTCCTTAAAACAAGGGCTTTCTTGATATTTGATCATTTAATACGGGTTTTGATTTAAAAGCATTCTCCATCAATTGTTGTGTGATTGCGCTACATTTCATGGCATGTGATGTGGAGCGATGTAGAATGATGTACAACAGTTGTACATTGTTGTACATCGCTCTACATCGCTCCACATCGTTCTACATCGCTCCACATAGTTCTACATCGCAGTACATAGAATTTCATGCAGTGTAAAGCTATATAGAACAATGTAGAACGATGTTCAAGTTGAAAATCATTCTACATTGCACAAGAAATGAGATATAGTGATTCTTATTTGAATATCGTATAATCTAATGAATGAGCAAGAAAGGCCTTGTTTTAAGGAACATTTGCTTTTTTTGAAACTTCCCTGAGAATGCCACAGCAGGTCGTTGGGCTCTGCTCCCACCCATTCTGAGAATGGGTTCCAGAACCCGTTGGCAGTCCATTTCCTTAACGGTTCACAGCCCAATGCCCCCATTATTTGCTGGGTAGCCCCTAGCAATGTCTTCTTGAAGAATTAGAGAAAGTAGTACCAGGTACGGATGGGCAGGATGGAAGCTCCTGCTACCATCCGACAAAACGCCTGCTACCTCAAAACTTTGTTTCATTTATCTTTAGACTGTTTCTGGTTAAACTCAAAAAGGAAGCCAGCAATGCCCAGTATGGTCACTTGCTGACTTTGCCTGCTAGGGAAAACATCTCTCTAAGATTGCCAAGTGTCTGATTGTCTGCTAATCAAATTGTTTATTGTGTTACTGATTGGTATTCACCTGGAAGGTCTTGTGTGTTGGGAATTGAGTTATTATTGCTTGTTGGAGTTGTGTGTTTGTCCTGAGGATTAAACCCCACTTTAATGGGACTCCATTAAAGAGGATCCGGCCTCATAGAGGCTGATTGCTTTGTACCTTTATTCCACCTGAATCTTTGTGATATCTGGCCTCACAGTACACATCCCTGTGCTAAGCACACTTTAAAAAAGTTGAAAGAGAAGCTCAATATAATCCTGATCTGGATAATTCTTTAGTACATTCACAATGAAATATATTTTGGATTGTCATTGGCAAAAAAACAAGTCTACTTGTTCCATCACCAAGATCAAAAATTCAAATATTTTTCTAGTTTTCCTGAATTAGGCTCCGCTGTACAGTACTTACAACGTGAACGAGATTTCCTTATGTTGAACAATTCATATTTCACAGCATCATCCACAGTAAATCCCCCTTACACGGATTTCGATATTCAGTGCATGCAGTATGTACAATATTTCTGTTTCATTTCTGGCAGATGCTCAGATTGAGAAAAAAATAATTAAAAATAATCGGGAATAAGGTTATTGAAGCAGTCCAGCATGTTCAGGAATTAGTTGAGACAGGTATCGAATCGAAAATCTAATTCTTTTTGTCAATCTTAATGCGCTTAAATTGCGTTTGATAAACAGTATGTTCGTATTATAGTTTGCTGGAATACAGTACTGTACTCTAATTATGATACGCACATCACCAGTTGCTCTTAAAAATAACAGAGTAGCCAAAAGTGTACAACATTTTGTTTTTTAATCTTGTGAATAGAGTAATTTCTCTGCTGTTATAACGTACATTTCAGCAGAAGAGTAACACATGATCACAACACAACACCAGCAAGAATGTTCAATCTCTAGAAATCACTCACCATCCATGATGAGACAGAAGAATTTAAACAGGACATGCAAATTATAGTACAATCAAACCCCAATAAGATGCTACCATTTGTCCAGAGGAATTTTGGTAGTTTAAAGGGGTTAGCAGCTTATGGAATATTTAATTTTAATTATTTGATCAAGAATAACTGGTTTTCTTCCAAAAGTCACAGAGATACAGGTTAAGTATAGAAACTTCAGTAATTTTTCAAAGAGTATTGCTGTGATCAATGGATGACTCTTTCAGAAAATAAATTTTGCTGCATCAATTTATTCCAATTTCTAGATTAAGTCGATATATTTTCAAAATTCTCAACAAAATGATCTTTTTTTATTTCTACAAATACAAGATCCTTGACAGAAATTAGATTTCTACTCCAATGTTGGCATTGTAACAAAGACAAAACAAATTGAAAACAGCACTTTTGCTTCATCACTAATGCTGGTGGATGGCAGTTGGCATCTTATCCAGGTTTTCTGTAGCATTTAACATAGAGAAGATTTGTTTCATTCACAATTTTGGTGGTTGCTGAGGGTGGCGCTTTATTGGGATGTGTCTTGATGGGTTTGACTGTGCAATATTTGGGCTATCCTTATTATTCTTTGCCAATAATGTTGTCCCTCGTCCACAAGGGGTTTCCTCGCGTCCGAATTGTGGATATGCACACACACACACACACACACACACACACCTTCTGCATATACAGTATATGCTTCATGTCTCTTATGGCTCGTTCGTCTGTCTCATCATGAACAGCGTGTGCGACGACTCTGCGGGGTCGCCAGTGAACCTGGAGCAGCGGCGCCGAGTGCAGACACCGTCAGACTCGGCCGACGAGAACATCAAGTCAACTCGACCGCCACAGCACCACCACCACCACCACCACCACCAACAGCATCAGGTGGCTCTCAAGTTTGGTGTGAACGCCATCCTGGGTCGCGGGGTGTCCGTCAGTCCGTCGCCCGACGACGACGACAAACGTGGCTGCAGTCGTGTCAACAACGACGACGACTCCTGCTTGAGCGGCGACAATGACAACGACGACGACGACAGAGACAGGGACAGGGACGCGGACAGGGCCAGGTTGGCAGCAGGCCTGGATGCCCATCAGGCTCGACTCCTGCAGCTGCACCACCAGCAGCAGCAAGGCAGTCAGCTGCATCACGGACGCAAGCCCATCCTGCCAGGTCAGTCACATTCGAGTTTATGTATGTAGAGACACGCATTGATACGACCATCAGCATTATCTAAATAATATCACGACCAGCCTCATCATTCAATTAATATTGCAGCAAGGTCGAGTTTTGTAATACGCGCATAATATCATACCATGGTGGTGCAGAAACTCATGTAAGTTTGCGTTTGCTTTTACAGTACAGTACAGTAATTTTTCCGATTCCATCCTCATTTGAATATTCATAAATAATTTTTTCTCATTTTCTTTTTTTTTCCTTGTAATGGGACCGGGGTTTGTTTCTTTCCCATCCACGCGCACTGGAAGAATTCTAATGGAATCCTGGATTATACAGTCAAACCCCGGTTTACAGACCGTCCGGCTTACCTATTTTTGGCTTACTCTTTTGCCTCATCAGTCTTCAAAAATCTGTCCAGTTTTTTACAGACCATAACCTGGCTTACAACCAGGTCCAGGACTTTGAAATTTTTTTTTCAAAGTTCCAAAGTGTGCAAAAGGAAAATGAATTTTGGGAAATTTTGAAGCCTAGAACATATTTTAGAATTTAGCAAGTGAGTCTATGGGAAATCCTATTTTGGGTTATGGGCTTTCTGGCTTATGGACAAGTCCACCGGAACATTGTAAGTCAGTGTGAACTGGGGGATGACTGTGCAGTGGTGTATGGCAAATTGGTTTTTTGGAGCATGGTCAAGTGACTCCTGCCATTTCTCAGCAGAAATTTCCTGCCTTTCTGTGTTGGAAAATATTAGACCCTGTGCAAATATGGACTTTACTGCACTCTGTGGTAGAGGCTCTGAAAATACCCATCAATGAAACAATACTGGTATTTATCTCATGTTTACGACCTTCAAAAATACAGTGAGACCCCCCGATTCTGTTGAAGAAATTTTCATCAACAGCCGCCTCCACAGCCACCAATAAGTGGCGGTCCAATGTGGCGGCTGTTGATGAAAATGGCGGAATTATCCTGGATGACCTGGAGGCAACCCTTAGAAAGAA
The DNA here is from genome assembly GCA_905338405.1 of Notodromas monacha. NCBI lineage: Eukaryota > Metazoa > Arthropoda > Ostracoda > Podocopida > Cyprididae > Notodromas > Notodromas monacha. The sequence continues at coordinate 20,796 of CAJPEX010001033.1, forward strand.
TGCCAAGTTGATTTCAAAAATTCTGATCGGAAAGCTGGGCTACAACAAAAAAAAAGGGTGCCTCATCTTTTGAGTGGATAGCAATACTCTGTTGAGGTGAATTATGAAAAATTTCAAAATAATTTGTCAAACAGGGCTGATACTTTTTTGTGTGCCAAAGAATATGCTTTTCCTAAAGAAAAAAAGTGTTTCAGCTCAACTGTAGGCCATTTTCATTGCTACTCCAAGAACTTTTATTAGAACCCTTATACTGTAGCTGGAAATGTCATACATCTTCTGAAATTTTCACATTTTTCCATGATATTTTTTCAGTTTGCAACAAGTTAAAATTCAAGTGCTTTTTTCATTCATCCAAGAGCAGCAGGGATACATTATTTTTTTTATTTCGTTTTTGAAGAACACACTCTAATGAAGGCCTAGTTTCTGCCCAAGCTTTTTTCATCAGTACAATTTATTTTTAAACGTCCGTTGATATTTTTATTTACAAGCACTTATTTTTATAAGAGAGGAGAATAAAAAAAGGAAAAGTGGGTGAGGAGCGGAACCTGCGCAAACGCAAACGGCCGGAAGATAATCTGCTGGGTAGGTGTAGGGGAGGGGACAAGATACTGGTGGACTTGGGCAGACATCTCACCCTGATTTCTGACCTTGAGGTATAAGAAAAATGAAAGATGAAAATACGCAAGTTTCATGAAATGTTTAGGGAGTAAGAAAAATATCACAGGCAGAAACTAAAGGCCTTGAATGGTGTTTTTCAAGAGGAAATAAAATGAAAGAAAATAAAACCCCTGCTCTTGGAGAAAAGCACACTACTACATTTCAATTTTCATTGCTTGCAAACAAAATAATCATTGAGAAAATTTGAAAATTTCAGAAGTTGTAGGAAAGTTCATGCTGAACACCATAAAATTATTCAGTTTTTCAATGTGGCCTGAAACAGTTTCAATAGTTTTTGATATGAATGAAGAATTATCACTGGAACTGGGTAAAATTCACTTATCATCATGCAGTAAATCTAAAAATGTTGACCTTTTTCTGAGATATTTTTGAGATACTATAGGAAACATTTTCTGGGGACAATGTTGATCTTTTTCTGAGATGTTTTTGAGATTCTAGGAAAGATTTTGTGGATTTACTGCATGATGATGAGTTAAAACTTTCCAGTTCCAGTGAAAACTGAAATTTGCGTGGATATATTTCGCTAAGCGTTTATACTTCCTGTCCATCTTCAAGGTTATGTGTCAAAGACTTTCAAAGCATCATTATACTATTGACCTCAGACACTCCAACCACGATTTTTTTCACGCAGAAAGGCACACTGTATTCAACAACAAAAAAAGTAGTTTGAAAATTTGTATGCCGCGGTCCAGGGATTTAGAAAGTGCATACAAAATGTAAAATTACTCAAGGTGCGCCAGGCCCACAAAATGTGTCTACGTATCAAGTTCTGATTGAAATACAATGAAAAATAATGTGCGTAAAGCATTTGAAGGGAAGAAAGTTTTCTTTCCGCAGCACTAAATTTTTCCAGTAAAATTCAAATTTCCTGAAGCCGAATATCCAAGTTTCTGTAGGTTCAATAAATATAGCAATGGAATATCTCCCGGCATCAGAGTACTTAGTTCAAGCCATTTCCTTTTATTCTAGGCGTATGTGTTTTTGCTGTTGAGCCTAATAATGTACCTTTGAAGCTGGCGCACATTCCTGGGGTTCATGAGCCTGTGGATGAATGGAATCCCTTATTCTTAACAAACAGATCTTGTCGGATAATCTGGCAATTTTTGAATAAGCCAGGACCGCAAATACTCACGCGTGGGCTCCGAACTTTCAATTGAACCAAATGAGAATTTCACGCGATGCCTTCTGATATATACGCCAGGATCATCGGAATTCCGTTGTTTAAAAAACAAATTTTTTACCGGTGAAGGACCGGAATGCTTCTGATGGCAATTTGAAGGAGAAAAGTTGAAAGCAACGCGATAATAAGAGGTAATTTGCGGAATAATGGCAGAAGCAAAATGAGGTGAAAAAGTTGCAGGAATGAAATGTGCACATCGAGTACAGGACATACGCCTGTACTTGTATTCCAGCCATTGAATTCAGGTTATGAGGTTGGAGTAAATACAAGTGTAACTCTGAGAACATACCCAATTTACTCCAGTACCATGCAAACCTTTTTAACCAAATTTCAGAAGAAAAAAAGGGATGCGTATCATAAGCAGGTACATATTTTTCAAGAAGTTTCAGGAAGTTATGTGTGCATTATACTTAATTTTAATGGACACATTTCAAACAAATGTAACAAGAAAACATTTTTTTATAATGAGAAAGTTGAAGATTGATTCAATTTTTGTTCAATTCTTGTCTAAAGTCAAATTTTTTGAATTTGTTTGCAAAATATTTTGATTTAAGATTCATTAAGAATTGGGGTGTGCATCTTACTTGGGTATACGATTTTAGCCAAATTTTAAATTGAAAAACCCCTGTGCCTGCCTCACTCAAGGGCGCGTGGTACTCAAGTATATATTATACAGTACAGTTGGGTCTCTCATTACAAACTCAATTGGTTCCTGAACAAAGTTTGTTGGCAAAATAGTATGCAAGCCAAATCACATTTTCCCTTGAGAAAGTATAGGAATATTTTGGATTGGTTCCAGAACCTTGAAAATTCCCATGAAATTAAAGAAAATGCATCATAAAAATATTTGTGTTCAGGCAAACAATCCATTGAATTTTCCCAAGACAATACATGAGGAACTCACTGCAGTGAAACAATCCCATGAAGTGAAATTTTCAAGTGAGTTTCTCCAGAGGTTTCTCTTTGAAAAATGTAAATGCAACACCACAGACTTATATTCACCGAGCAATTAGGACTTGGGATTGGAAATTTTAATGCTGAAAAGCTGTTGAATTCTAAACCAATTAGAATGAATAAAAAACTGATGATGAAGAACTCAACACAGGTACTAAACTTTTGAGACATCCTTAGATGCATCAATGAACGAATGTTCATTCTAATCCCTAGATTTTACTCAAGAATTTATTTTTTAGACCCCTGAGCATTTGATGGCGAGTTCAGAGTTTGCCAGCTGAGTCATATAGGAGCAGCTGAGGCAAAAAAAAAAGGTCGCTAGGTGATAGAGTTTGTAAGCCAAAACCACATCACTGTATTTCAGACTACCATATTCTGCTGATGCGAATCGAGAATGCCAAACTGTAGAGTACTGCACTGATGCACTGGAGTATTTCTGGATCTTGTAGGAAATTACTGCACTCCACAATTAAATCAACACTTTCGCTCTTCGTAATATGCTGCCAACGCATGTAATGTTTGTGAAATGAGGAGTGTTGAATCGAAAATTCCATGCTACACAACTGAATTGAAAATCGTGAGCATGCAAGCAGCAGGAGAAGGACCTGCTTGGGTGCCGTGATGATAATAAAAATAGGCGACCGAGAACGCTGCAACAGCTGACCTCTCATCGCCGTCTCTGGCTCCTCGTATTCAAGACACTCTTATTCCAACTGCTGCTGCCGAGGATCTCAAGTTTAGCCTAGAAAAAACATGGTCTCTGTGATGTGCTTGTACAGTACAATATATATATATATATATATATATATATACTGTATAGGCATGAATGCCGAAATCCATTAATAGGTCGGCAACATCAACAGACTTCGTGACACAGCTTTATTTCCCGTGATGCCCGCCTCATCCGCGCATGAAACTTTCAAAACCCTATATATATACGATGAGATACCGTCCTAGAAAAACACGAGCGGACCCAGCGAGGACGAGTGTTATTTTTCGACGCATCGTCTGATTGTAAAATGAGAAGAGGAGAAAAAAAGTAAAATTAGAAATTATTCTCAAGCAGGTTTTGAAAGTGTAAAATAAAAACCCGAATGAAAACACTCCACATCCAAATTGAGAGAGGTGTGTGTGGTCCGCTGTTGCTGCTTTCTATATTCTCACGCGGGTTTTCAGGCAAATACTGTTGTTTACTGTTAATGCCAAGCACACTCGTATATGACGTTCGTGTGCTGGTTGAGGGCTGATGACATTGGAAAGACTTAGACGATCGTCTCATTATGAGCATCAGTCGTTTTTGTCTGCTGATGATGCAGCAGTGCAGTGCAGAGATGAACGACATAATCCACCGAGACAAATCAACGTGCTGATAATTAATGTCCACAATGAATTTGTCATTTTCTTTCTTTTCCACATGTGGTGTCCCCCATACACATATTGTGATGATTCTCCGTTTATATATAGTGTCGATGGCGGCCGTGTACTCCGCTGGTGGGACGACGGTGAGTCTGGCATCCGGCGGCCCGCCACCCGGATGGCCACCGATCGTCAAACCAATCGCTTACCCGGCGGCTCTCAACCAGATCTTGGCCTGCAGAAACCCATTCTTCCACGGTGAGTACAGTATTTCATGCTTCTTTTCTATTGCAACTCGTATTTTTTTTATTTAGCATTGTATTTCCTAGCATTGAAGAAAAATGAGCCAGTAGATGATTGAGAAGGTGGTTCTTCTTATATTCGTTGACAACTCAACGGTCGTCGCTACCTATACAGTGCAGTCCATATATACAGATTCTGTACGCAACTCCAAAACGTGCCTCGACTTTTGCCCAACATATATACAGACATGTTTGCAAATAGTCAATATCATAGGTAATGGGCAATATCAGTTGGTGTCTGTATATATTGTATAACAAGGCATGCATGGACAAAAAGTCATTCACCTATAGCTGTAAACTCATTTGGATGACTTGGAAATCTCAGAGTATACTGTTATCCTGAACCGTCAAATATGTTTAGAAATATAGAATTACACGTTTAATGTCTTCTTTGCACTGTAATCCTTTATTCTTATTCAATGATTTCTTACTGGAACAATGTACATAAAAAAGTAATACAGTAATACAGTCTTACGGCATGGGTAAAGCAAGTAGAGTCTACTTCTCTTGTAAGTGAATAACATATACTTCAGTTACTCACATAACACATTTCAAACCAGCAATGAGCGCCAAAAGAGTGTTCATCCAGACACTCCTTTATAGATTCCAGATGTGCAAGACACATGACTGACCATGCATAAACAGAAATACCGAGAAAGTAAAGCTGGACATGTGAATGACTGGTCATACATTGAAAATTATTCATTTTTCACTAACACTGTCTATACTGTGACTGGCAGGGGCTTGAGTAGGGTATTTGTATAACTAGGTTGCATTTGGTTGATATTTGATTCACGTTTTTATTCACAACTAAGGCATACACCATTTTTTTTTTTTACAGTGACCATCATTGTGAGAGCGGCAATACGGGTTGTTTCCTTCTACTTATACTGTATATATCAAAAACTGCAGTAGAGGCACATATTTTCGCTGTATATACAAGGAGTTACGGTACAGTGTTGTTTTTCACTTCTCCTTTAGGAAAGAGAGTAAGCAGAACGAATAAAGGGAAATTTCAAAACAAATGGCTCCGCAAAAATACTCGGCATTTACGAAAAAAAAAATAGTTTTAAAAAATGCTGGGAATGTGGGATATTCGGGACCACCGTGAATTTTTCCATGCAAGAGAACCATTGGCGTGGATGAGGGGACTGAGAGAGAGAGAGAGAGAGACGGAGTAGGATAATTGAAACAAACGGCGGTTATTGTTGATGGAATATCCCTGGCGATTAGTATTTGTCAGCGACAGTTCACTTATTCCCTCTCCCCGCAACGCTCAAGTGGCTCCAATTTGCGTCTGATGAGGCTGAAGTGATTTCATCACTATAGAGTTTATCCAAACGCCCCTCTTTCAAATAAGGCCGGCAGAAAAAAAAAAAAAAAAGAAAAAGAAAAAAAAAAAGGCCCCCCACCCTATATGTTTGCTGCTGGAAAACCTTCAGTCCGCCCTCCGTATAATCCGCAAGCATACGTTCGTTCCTTCATCCTCTCTGGCGCGATTCAAACGCGCTCAGCTGAACCGTTCCGCCACATTTTCACCCGCACGAAAAAAAAAAAAAAAAAAAA
>CAJPEX010001033.1:27362-63120 GCA_905338405.1 Notodromas monacha
GTATATATATATATATATATATATATATTGTACTGTACAAGCACATCACAGAGACCATGTTTTTTCTAGGCTAAACTTGAGATCCTCGGCAGCAGCAGTTGGAATAAGAGTGTCTTGAATACGAGGAGCCAGAGACGGCGATGAGAGGTCAGCTGTTGCAGCGTTCTCGGTCGCCTATTTTTATTATCATCACGGCACCCAAGCAGGTCCTCCTCCTGCTGCTTGCATGCTCACGATTTTCAATTCAGTTGTGTAGCATGGAATTTTCGATTCAACACTCCTCATTTCACAAACATTACATGCGTTTGCAGCATATTACGAAGAGCGAAAGTGTTGATTAAATTGTGGAGTGCAGTAATTTCCTACAAGATCCAGAAATACTCCAGTGCATCAGTGCAGTTTGGCATTCTCGATTCGCATCAGCAGAATATGGTAGTCTGAAATACAGTGATGTGGTTTTGGCTTACAAACTCTATCACCTAGCGACCTTTTGTTTTTTTGGCCTCAGCTGCTCCTATATGACTTAGCTGGCAAACTCTGAACTCGCCATCAAATGCTCAGGGGTCTAAAAAATAAATTCTTGAGCAAAATCTAGGGATTGAATGAATATTCGTTCATTGATGCATCTAAGGATGTCTCAAAAGTTTAGTACCTGCATTGAGTTATTCATCATCAGTTTTTTATTCATTCTAATTGGTTTAGAATTCAACAGCTTTTCAGCATTAAAATTTCCAATCCCAAGTCCTAATTGCTCTGTGAATAAGTCTGTGGTGTTGCATTTACAATTTTCAAAGAGAAACCTCTGGAGAAACTCACTTGAAAATTTCACTTCATTGGATTGTTTCACTGCAGTGAGTTCCTCATTTATTATCTTGGGAAAATTCAATGGATTGTTTGCCTGAACACAAATATTTTTTTGATGCATTTTCTTTAATTTCATGGGAATTTTCAAGGTTCTGGAACCAATCCAAAATATTCCTATACTTACTCAAGGGAAAATGTGATTTGGCTTGCAGACTATTTTGCCAACAAACTTTGTTCAGGAACCAATTGAGTTTGTAATGAGAGACCCAACTGTACTGTACCATATATACTTGAGTACCACGCGCCCTTGAGTAAGGCGGGCACGGGGGTTTTTCAATTTAAAATTTGGCTAAAATCTTATACCCAAGTAAGACGCGCACCCCAATTTTTAATGAATCATAAATCTAAATATTTTGTAAACAAATTCAAAAAATTTGACTTTAGACAAGAATTGAACAAAAATTGGATCAATCTTCAACTTTCTCAGTATAAAAAAGTTTTCTTGTTACATTTGTTTGAAATGTGTTCATTACAATTAAGTACAATGCACACATAACTTCCTGAAACTTCTTGAAAAATATGTACCTGCTTATGATGCGCATCCCTTTTTTTCTTCTGAAATTTGATTAAAAAGGTTTGCATGGTACTGGAGTAAATTGGGTATGTTCTCAGAGTTACACTTGTATTTACTCCAACCTCATAACCTGAATTCAATGGCTGGAATACAAGTACAGGTATGTCCTGTACTGGATGTGCACATTTCATTCCTGCAATTTTTTCACCTCATTTTGCTTCTGCCATTATTCCGCAAATTTACTCTTATTATTGCGTTGCTTTCAACTTTTCTCCTTCAAATTGCCATCAGAAACATTCCGGTCCTTTACCGGTAAAAAAAAATTTTTTTAAACAACGGAATTCCGATGATCCTGGCGTATATATCAGAAGGCATCGCGTGAAATTCTCATTTGGTTCAATTGAAAGTTCGGAGCCCACGCGTGAGTATTTGCGGTCCTGGCTTATTCAAAAGAGAGAGAGAGAGAGAGAGCCTCAGCCTCTGCTGATGGATGGATAGATGCAAACGAGGCTCCCGCGTTGACGCCCGTGACGAACCCGCCGACGACATCTTTCTCTCCCCACGCGCGACGCATTGAGGCAAATTGGGCCCAAACCGCCGTATTGATAACCGTGTAGTATAGGAGAAGAATTGCACCGCGAAACGAGTCTCAAACGAGCTGGGGGTGTGGATCGAAATACGTAAAAAAAAAAAAAAGAATAAATGGAAAGAAGCGCCGTGGTTCCTGCGCCATTATTTCCCTGTCGCGGCCATAAACTTTTTTCCTTTAGTGCTGTGTGCTGCATCTGCGGCGAAATATTGTGCAAGAGTGCTGTGCACAGTATAGAGAGAGAAAAAAAGGGAAATTCGCGGTGGCGACGACGACGATTTCACACCATGCAAGCTAGGTGTGTCCTTCCTTCCTTCGTCCCAGCAGCAGATTGATAGATAGTTTTCGACTCGGTTCTCGTTTCCTTTTTCGCCCTCATCTGCAGCGGCATTTCCGTTCGCATTGCATCATACATAAGCAGGACAGTACACAGCTATATAGCCAGCAGCATGCAAGACAGGACGACGAACCCCCTCCTTCAGCAGCAGTTTACTGTACTTGCGTCCTATTATACTCAAAATACCCAGGAATAAGGGTATATAAGAACTACACACGGGCGGCGTGTCTTATTCGACGACGCCAGGTGTGCGGGTCTCGATGACCGTTATATATATATACACGAAAGGAGCCGTGAAATCATCTCCACTGCGACCGAGAGTGCGTGCTATTTTGGAGCAGCATTACAGCTAGTGCAGTTGAACCTTCCTATACCTGGAATACCTCCCTATAGCTGGGACTTTTGTCTTCTTTTTCAAATCCCTGTCTGGATTCCTTTGGGAACATTGAATTGAAAACCTCCCTATAACTGGAAGTATTTTTCTCTCAAACCGCTGTAAGTCAAATTATCTGAGGCCTTTGGCTGATAATTATTTCCTTCATATACAAAAAAGCAAAATCAATAACAAAAATGATTTTATGTGTCTTGAATTGAAGTGAAAGACTACAGTATTTACTTGTGTATACCATGCCCACCTTTTTTCTCAAATATCAGAAGGAAAAAAAGGGGTGCATGTCATAATCAGGTACAACTTTTTCAAGAACTTTTAGGAATTTATGTGTGAATCATGCTTAATTATAATGGAGAAATTTTGAACAAATGTAACAAGAAAACTTTTTTGTTCATAAAAAGTTGAAAATTGATCATATTTTTGTTCAATTCATGTATAAGGAGAAGAATCTTGTTTTTTTTTAATGTCATGATTTTAGATTCACAAAAAATTGGGCTGCACGTCTTACTTGGGGATACGATTTTAGCCAAATTTCCAACTGAAAAACCCCCTACTCAAGTAGATAAGGTAGTTTAACAAATGAACCTATGCCTCCAAGTTCAGCAAGCTGTAAATATTCATTACAAAATAAGTTTGGGCCAAGAATGTCCTCATCTACAATTTCCCTCAAGTTTTTAATTTTTCTCACAGTAGCAAAAATGTTCATTTCTGTTACTGAAAACCTCCCAAAGTCAAATTGTTTTCCTGGCCCCTACATGTTTGACTTGGAGAGGCTCAACTTCAGTACTGTATACTGTACTGTATAGTTGCATGCACAGTTTAGCCCCTGCTGGACTGTGTTCTGTACTGTATACGTACACCCTGCTGCTCGCTGGCCTTTTGCTGACTCTTTATTCCTCATACTTTCCCTCTTCTACTCTCCTCATCCTGACTTGCAACAGTATTGATGATATACAGCATCAGCAGCAGCAGCAAGCAGCCAACGCTCGCCATATACTGTAAAGCGGCATCAGAGAAAAACAATCCGTGTCATCGACCCACCACCACCACATCAATAAGAGTTTCGTCTCCGGTTGGCAGCAAGAGCAGCAGCAGACGTGATGTGGGTTTTGCACCGCACCGAGTCATCATTGTTGTTATTACCACAGTATTTTTATCATCATTGTCATGGCTGCACTTGAACATGGAGCACGACGTGTCATACGAATTGCCCCCGAGCCCTTTTGCCCAATGACTGCTATATATATATAAATAATGTATATATATGCTGGCACAACGGCTGCGAGGGTGGGGATAAACGGCGGCGAAGATGGGTGAAAAACGAGCCGCGTTTATATCGAGCGTGTCTCAATTCTCTCGATCTCTGAATGTAGCCCGCTGTCATGGCGGAGGTGACACGCACCAACCTCAGCTTACTGTACATGCAGCAGCCTGTCCTGTCGTCTTGGAGGCTTTATTGTGTGTTGTTGATACACGACTACAGTACTCTGCTCCGTATGGTGGTGCTGCTGATGCGCACAAATCCGAATGCATATTGCATGCGGTGTTATATATGAGGATAATGGACGCGCACGTGAAACAGCTAGAGCGACTAAACTGCAGTTTTTTTTTTTTTTTTCACATGCAGGCGGGATGTGGTTTGCTCATGAAGGATGAAGTGTGATCTTGCTGCTGAAATCCTGTGTGTGCTGTGACTCGCATGGGAGCAATCATGTTACTTTCAGACGTGGCAAACATTCCTGGCGTCGAAGGAAAACCTGACTTTCAAAAGAAAAAAAGAAAAAGAAAAAACTAAATCTTTCAAAGTGTTTATAATACCACAATGAAATTTCCATTTGAATTTCAAATTCATATCCCTACCTCGTGATTTTGATGGTCATTTACTCATTTAGATATTATATATTTGTGATGACAAACATCTTTAAAAGCAAAGAAAACTTGATAATTCTCGAAAATGTTGCTCAAATAAGGTATTGTCGCGAAAATGTATCGAGTCTTTAAAATCCCATAGCATTGGAAAATGTGTCAAATGTCTGCATGCACGTCAATCTAGAATTCTTTCCAGGTTCCAGCCCCAAAAATCACAATTCACATTTTAAAATTGTTTAAATTGTTTAGTTTTTCTATTTTAATGTTCATTGTACATTTCAGTCATTTATAATTGCGATCCTTTGCGAAGTTTTTTCAAATGCATGAAATCTCTCCTGCTTTGTTCTGTGCCATGATGAAATACGTTCAAGCATATCAAGTACTGTATTTACTGACAAGTTTTTTTTAACCATTAACTCATTGTGTCAGGGTAAAGTTGCCTCAAACCCTCGATCAACAACCAAAATCGAAATAAACAGAGGGAAACCATGCGCCAAAATCAGAAATGAGTAATCTAAGCCAAGCTTGGCTTGAAAGATCTGTCCGCCGCGAAATTGCCCGTGGAAAAGAGTTGAGCAAATTTCCATTCACTCAAGTTGCAGTTTTTACTAGAATTTAAAAGGAACTCTCTGACACGGGCTCAGAAAAAAAAAAAACTGTGCGTCTTATTTGAATTTCCGCGATCTTTGTCAAGTTCAAAAATAGGATTTCTTTTCACTCATCAGACTGAATTGGTTTTATGACTTTTATCCACAATTTCCATGCTAAAAAGACAAATGTGGAAAGAAGTAGTGCAGAATTTATGTAAGATTACAGCATTGCCTCATTCCTCCGGTGAAAGTACAGTCAAATCTCTTCTCTGCAAATTTCAAGGGACCATCAGCAAAAAAATTCCAGTTATTATATATGGAGGTTTGAGAGTAAGGGAAAGAAGCATTTTGGTTGCGGAAACTGAAGAAAGAATTGCAGGAAATTGTAAGTGTAATTGTAAGTGTATTCTGGGCCTGAAATTGCTCTTCCAATGACTTGACTGAATGCTATACACATGGGAGAAGGGTTTCTTTGCCCAATTAGTCTTTGATTTTCTTTCAAAGCACATCAAGAACTTTTTTTTATAGTTTTTCTCTTCCAAACGGGCTTGGAAAATTTGAGTCCTGGAGGTGTGAGATGAGAAGTTAGAGAGGTTTATGATGCATTATTTCCTTCAAGGATTCCAGGCGGAGATTGGAAAAAAAATTGACTTGGGGCGATTCAGGTTATCAGGGTTAAAATGTAAACAAATGAGGAATTTGAATGATGTCCTTTTTCAGAGTACTATTGACCAATGCAACAGAATTGTTTGATATTTGAACCCAGCGTGCAGGAATTTTAATTTCCAAAGTGTTGGTCAATTCGAAGGGTTATCTCCACTACCAGAAGGTGTCAACTTTTGAAAATGCACTTCTTTGCGCATACCTGATGGCTCAAAGTAAAGGAATTCATTGGAAATTCCAGAATAACCACGAGCTTTGAAGCTTATGCAGCGTCCACGTGTATAGCCAGTATAGACCGATGGCACCATTGTTATCTTTTTGGTTCTTGCTTTTCCATTTTGGTTGTTGTTAATATTCAGGTTTCTGCTGTGATAATGCAGGCATTCCTGCAGTTCCTCAGATGAGCCCCATGTATTTATTTCACCTCCAGCCAAATCTGAGGTGGGTGTATGCATGTATGGCTGCGATTTGAGGCGCGCAAGGCTTTCCCTATACTGTACTCATATGTACTGTATATGTGCACTCCAGACTCTCGGGTTGTACAGTACAGCAGTTCTTGTAATAATCTGCTGCCGATTAGAAGACATCATTCATCATGGTCAGTCAAGTTGGTCATCTCATGTGAACCGACTAACAGTTGAATCACTCAGGACCAGGGTTGTTAATTGCGCCACAGTCCTGCACAATCACAAGCACAATCGAAATAACAATGCTTGCGATTTCAATTGTGCATATAAAAATCTTAAAAAAACTTGCAATTTCGATTGTGCATTCAATTCTTTGACACCTTTGATTTTGCTTGTGATTGTGCAAAAATCAATTCAATCAAAATCGCAATTCTTCCTTGAATTTTTATGGTGAATTCTCAGCAATCATTTAATAAAAAGTGTTTCAAATGGGAAAAAAATCAGTTTGTTTTCCAATTCTGAAGAAGTTTTGTTCTTTTTCAAGTTATGATTTTTTACAAGAGGGTAGATTCCTTCATTGATGATAGAATGATTTCCATCATTAATAACATCAAGAATATTATTTTAGATATTACTTTGAATAAGTATTTGAAAGTAATCTAATAAAAGAAGAATGACACATGAACCACAATTAATTACATGACCCAAAACAGAAACTGTAAGGATAATAAGGTTCATAAAAACACATGAGAGGGCTAAAGTCCAACTGGGATGGATAGCTTCCAGGGTCCAAGCTGTGATATGAAACACAGAACTGAAACCCAGAGCAGGTCCTAGCACCAGAGAACTGTCAAGTGGAATGATGTTCAGCAAGAAAATGCATCCCTTTTATACTGAGTTTTCTACCTTTTCCATGAGAATCACAGACACAGCAAGGATAAAGATAGGGGTTTAAGTAGGTCTAATCCCCATTCAGACTGGAATCCAAGGAACATTATCCATGGACTCAGATCCAAGGCTGAGAAAGAAGGGGTGAAAGAAGGAGTCTCCTTTCACCCCTACTTTCCCAGCCAGTCCTTGGATTACAGTCTGAATGGGGATGAGACCTACTGAAAACCCTTTCTTTATCATTGCCGTGTCTGAGATTCTCATTGGAAAGGTAATAACCCCAGTATAAAATGGATGCATTTTCTTGCTAAAGATCATTCCACTCAACAGCTCTCTGGGTCTGGGACCTGCTCTGGTCAATCTGCCATACTAGATTGACAGATTGAAATGTATCAATCTGCCAATCATTCCTGCCCTAACACATGAGCATTGACATCTGATTCTCAATTACCTGATAATATTTTGAGAAGTGTGCCCTAATCTCTCTGATGTTGGCCTATTTTTCCATCAGGAAAGTAAATTCTGCAGCAGTCAGGGTTTCTCTTAAAAATACAATAGAGGGAGATTTGACCCAAGGAAATTTTTGGCACTATGTCATGGAGTGTTGTCACTAAATTGTCACTAAACAGGATTAATTTTCCAATATTTTCTGAATGTAACAATGTAAATTCTACCAGATCTTCATGCTGCAAGTGTTACAATAGCACAGAAAATATATAAGCAAAATTGATTTAAAATTCTTCAAGATGAACTTGTAAGATTGTGCTAAAACTTGCGATTTTGATTTTGGAAAAAACCGGAAATTCCATCGCAATTTTGATTGTGCAACAGTATAACAGTGGGTTAGGAATTTTGATTTTGATTGCGCAAAACATTTTCTAAGCAATAGCAATTTCAATTGTGTAGTTGAATTTTTGATTGCAATTAACAACCCTGCTCAAGAACATCTTTAACCCTTCCGCAGTGACAGGGTCTTTCCCATTGCAGGACGAAGTACATATTTTCTTGGGTGGGCCCATGTTTAAATTTTATTGAAGGCCATGACAGCCAAGCCAGGTGGCCTAGGGCAAAGTTGGACTTTGTCCGGCAAACATGTGTTGTTGTGATTTCCCAAAGTTGGACTTTTTCCACTAATCTTTTGTGGCCTCTAAATGGGAACCCTTCTTCTGGTGCCCAAAATGAAAAGGCCAAGAGGCTCAAACTAGTAAACCTAATCTGGGGATGAGATAAAAAAAGCTCATCCTTGGATATGGCTTTTTTCATTTTTGGGCAAACTTTTTCTGCAGTATTTAAAAAATATGGCAGGATTTTTCCCGACTTTGCCCTGGATGCACTGTTATTTTTTTTTATTACTGACACCAAATTTTGCGGAAAAAGTCTGACTTCTCCGCCCAAGGGTTAACGCACTGTACTGAACGAGTGTGCTGGTGCCTATATAGTATATACCTCAGGTGATGAACATACATATGGTCCACATGTTTCCAGGCAAGAGCATATTCCTATGTGCGTGAGGAATCCATCCGTCTGAGTTCATGCAACTGAATTTTTAATGATTTTCCAGCTTGACTTGCATATATTAGGCAGCAATGAGGGAACACAGATGAGAATAAGGTAACAAATACATACAGTTGGTTTTAATTCCAGGATGAAATGATATACAGTACTGTATTGTACAGTACCATATTTTACAAGGATTTCAGAAAATACACTACTGCGGTCCTGCGCATGATTTGCATGAAACCCTGTTCATCCGCTAATGTCTTTGCAGCAAGATTTTGGTAGTTTGATAAGTGTGGCAGTCTATTGAGGGTGGTGGTTAACCACCCTCAATAGACAGGGGATGGGAGGGTGTGGAATATGTCATTGGCACACAAAACAAGATCACAGGAAATGAGAGGAAAACTTTTTTCTCATTGTAACTGAGACGGATTTTTTCTTGTCCCTGGATGGTTGGAAAGATATAACTTCATATTTATTCCATTAGAAGATTTTCAACTCAAAGAAAATTTTTGTAACATGAAAAAAGACAAAGAGAGGGGATGCTTCAAAATCCTTGCTTCCTATCCTTTACACTTCTGAAGATTCCAATTTAAGTGTTAGCAACTTCCAGCAGTCTCTCTGCCAATCAAACAGTAATGATGGTAATGATGCAGATCATCAAACAGTAGTGATGGTTTAAAATGGCTTGCCAATTTGTATGCTGATGATGATCTAAAATATAAGTGATTCATTCAATATTTTTCCACTAGAATGGGTTGTCTTCTTTTATAAACTAGAAATATTTCAAAACATTACCACAGCACATACATATAAATTCTTATGCTTGCATCATGTTAACAACTTCATATGGTGATACATTTTAGGCATCAGCAGGGTTTTATTTCAGTAAGAGAATATCTATAGGAATTTTTAAAATATTAAAAAGAATCCTTGCATTTGTCAAACTAGCCACAAATGTCTGAAAACATTCAATAATGCATTCCCTGCCTAACTTTTGGGAGTATTTGAAATTCTGAAGGAATCTCTTCATGGAAGCATGAAGATAATCATGTTTTGCAGCCAATCTGAATACAAATGGACAAAAAAGTTGCACATCATTTGGAAACTTAAAAGAGTTTCTGAAGAGCACTTGCAGACCATAGTATTCAAGGATTTGTGGATAAAAAATTAAACTCTGAAGAGTATGTTTCAAAGAAGAAAAAATGTGGCTTGTTTCAAGAAAAAGTGCGGAGTTGAAGAAAAAGTAAGAGGAAATCATTGGTCAGGAAATTGAAACATTGGTGATTTAACAGGGTAGAAAACAAGGGCAGGTGCCTATTTGTGGTAAGAAAATTGTTGACAGATGGTGGCCTAGCAAGGTTTCCCCATCCTCTTAACATTGGGGAGATTTGTTTGGGGGAAAAATTTGGCAAGAGGTGAGTGTGGCGGTTTATTTTGGAGCAGGTTAATGTGGTTTGACTGTAGATAATATGCAGGATTCGCTACTATGATGTACTGTCACATTTAGTGATGTATAACATAAGTACAGTATTTCATTTCTTCATGCAGTAAAGGGCTGTATATTCACTTTTGTGATGCAGTGCAATATTTTCACCATTGTTCAATATGCAGAGGTGCTCATCCTCATCATGGTGCTAATAGGAAACGCAGATGAGAGAGAGACAGAGAGAGAGAGAGAAAGAAAAAGGTGTAGTACTGTAATATATATAAGCCATATAGTTGACGTGTTCCGTACCGAGGTACCACTCCTGCAGTGGGATAAGCGTGTGCTCTGATGGACCGAGAGGAGGAAGGGAAGGGGGCAGACGATGACGATGACGAGGATGGAGGAGAGGCACGACTGTGCTGTGCTGACCCTCATCGGCGTGTCAGTGGCAGCCCCGCGGCGAGGAATAACGGCGGAAATGAGTTGATGATATTTGGCAGGGAGGGCGAATGCGAATGCATAAATCATGCCGGGCAGCCGGCGCGGCATAAATAACGTGGCACGGTGCGTGGAGGAGTCGAGAATAAGCGCCGAGGATCGAGTGATTGCTGCTGCCGAGAATAAATAAAGCTGAGACGCTAGCACTCCTGCTGCTGCTGCTGCTGCTCCTCCTCTCGTATCTCATCTCACTCTGCATGCAAGTGTTGGTCGTTGTCGTCGTCGTACTCGTCGTCACCCACTATACTCCTCAACTCTCCAGCTGACTCCCGAAAACTTGGCCATGTATGCATAATCCCGCGGCCGAGATGACGACGAGACGAGACTCTGGAGCACCGTATCTGCTGAAATATGTAAAAGCCGTTGGATTCATCCCCCATCCATCCATGATCCATCCTTATTCCTCCTTTACGATCCTATATACCTTACACCTATACTATATTCACCTTCCTTATTATATTCCGGCTGCAGCTTATATAGCATCACGGCCAGCAGGCGGGCCAAACTTTCCTCATGAATACCCCTTGACTCACTTGCCGCAAGATATGACAGGCAGGCAGCAAAACAGACACACACGTCACTTCTTGCTTCCTTGAATGAAATCCTGATCCCCCCCTGTATATTCCCCACACCCCCATCTCCTTCTCTCGAATAATAGGCATATTACGAAATTTGTTTTGTCGTTCCCTGTCTTATTTGTTCTTCTTCTGATTTGTTACCTGATTCTCTGCTGCTGGCTGACACTTGTATAAATATACGCGCGTGAGTGTCTTGGGTGTGACGTGTTTTCAACGTCATACATCATACTCATATTTTTTGAACATATAATACGAGCAGAATTCCATGAAATCCAATTCAAGCCTCTGCTGTGACTCTTCATAGAACTTGCTTGGGCGTTGGATCGACTATACCTGTCGCATACTCTCCCGTAAAAATGTGATATGCATCGACGAATTCTTCATCGCTTGAATTTTAAAGCGGTTGAACAATTCTTTTTCTTATTTTTTCGCGAAAAGAACTCTTTGCATTTTAACTGATCTCGAGTGGATGAGAATGATGGATTCATATCACACCATCATCTTCAAATTTGTTGACGAATGTGTCATCCTGGGTTTCCATAATCTCTTTTATTTTTCGAGGAAGACGAAGATCCGAACGTTCATCCTGGAAATCAGCATGATGAGGTTCCCGTTGGGACACATAATGAGTAATAGTGTGTACAACTATACAATGGGTTTACTCAGTGAATCAATTGCGCGAGGTTCATTGTGCGCGAGGAATTCGATCTTGAAGTGAAAAGGTGTATAGATGACATAAGCCTCCCCGACTCGGTCATTCTCAACGAAGAATAGCGGCAATGAACGGTTCTGAGGGCGGCGGGAGATTCTGTTCTTCAACACTTGAGCAATTTCATTTCTTTTAAATTTTCGTTTCTCTTCTTTTTTGGCCTAGTCCGCAATACTACTGGAATGTCTACATCTATATCTCCACAGCACATGCAGTCTGATTCTTTGTTCTTTTTACAAAATTGGGTTAAGCTGGTTTGGATGAAAAGACTGATGCTGAAGAATGACGATGAGGTGTCTTTTTGAAAAGAGCATATTTTGTGCCGTATATATTGAATGCCGTATATTTCGTCGTCTCACCGACAGCAGCTGTGACGTCGGCGGCGGCGGCAGCAGCGGCAGAGGCGGCTGCAGCCGCCTCATCGGCAGGAACGACGACAACCGGAGCTGGCGCCGGGTTTGTGGGTTCGGCGGGCCTCCTGCACCACCACCACCACCACCCTCATCACCACCACCACCACCCGCACCATCACCCCCACCACCACATTCAGCATCCGCATCTGCCTCCTGGTGCTCTCGGTGCCGCCGGGGCGTCCCTGCCGTGGGCGCCGCTGAACCGCGGGAAGCCTCGACGCGGCATGATGCGTCGCGCAGTGTTTTCCGACACTCAGCGACAGGGACTCGAGCAGCGCTTCCAGGTGCAAAAGTACATCTCGAAACCCGACCGCAAGAAGCTGGCCGAGAAGCTGGGCCTCAAGGATTCACAGGTGAGGGGCAATTTTCCTTTGATTCCCTGTTGGTATTCTCAGCAGTATACTGATGTACATATCATCGATCTGATAAAGACAAATGCCATGCCATGTCCCCCATGAATTGTCATCTGCACCAGCTCTCATCCATGTGGCGTGACTAAGTTGGATTACCGCGATGACTGGCATTCACACGCGTGCGTACGTGCATGGAATTTGAAAATACGCATATATAGGGACAGACAATTGCGATGAAGCGTGCGAAAGAAATACTGTTTCGCTTCAAATTGTGAGTGGTTCATCGAGGTCTCTCATCCGCCGGGGATCCAAGTGTCGTGTTCAAAAGAACAGTACAGTATTTCCAAGGCTGTATATAGCCACGAATCGGCAGACCAATACTGTTCAAGGATTTTCTTTATAGAGAGAAAGCAAAAAAACTAAAATGTAGGTATATTATATGCTTCTGCATCGTCCTCAGCACCGACTCCAATATGAATCATGAAAACAATACTCCGATTAGTATTGTACTTCCTATATAACTAAGCCGAAAGACTCGTGTTAGCAAAGACGTTTCTCTTCGTATGAAGTCTAAACTAAACCATCAAAACCAGTGATGTGCTGGATGCACATCCTGGGTATATTTGAAAGTGGAGCATAAGCATCCATGGAAGAAAAAGAGGGTCAAAATAATGAATATCTTGACCGGAGCTAGATTCCCTTCGGAAGTGTGTTTCTTTTTTTTTTAAATATACAGTATACAGTACAGAAATTGAAGAAATTGAGAGCCTATCATACGTGTATGGCACCTGATGGTGGGATTCACAAAACTTTGAGACGGAAGCAGGTTTTCCCGCCTCTGTACTGTATTATTATTATTATTGATGCATGTTCAACTCTGTTTCTTACTCGCCACAGCATCTATTTCGGAAGGACCATATAAATAGCATTGTATAACAGGTGATAGGAAAATGAGAAGACTGATGTTGCGGTGAAAAAACCGTGTGCCAAACCTACATTCAAGTACTGTACGCTGTAATAACTACACTGTACATGTATGACGATACATTCGAAAATTCGACTTGAAGGACGTGGGAACGGTGGGGGGAGGCGCAGCATTGGGATTTCTGCCTTCCGTATGCAGTATACCTGCTGTATGTGTATACTGTACTTAGGTACCCGAATCCCGCTTGTTGGAATCAAAGTTACTGATGATGCTGTGAAGCTGACGTCGTGCCTCAACACCGACGTGGTGGTGATGCATGCACCACGCATCATCAAATCGTCCCCCCAACCGAAGAATCATGACGAGAATCTGCGACGCAACTAATATATATACGCCAAGCGTTAAAAAATAAAAAAAGAGGGTGATGGGAGTGGAATAGAGGGATAAGAGGCAATAGCTGTGTTGCTGCGATCCTTCATCAGAGAGAATTCCTTGTTATACCCGTATGGGATGAACATGGAGAAAGTTTGGGTTTGCTCCATGTATGTGTGAGGCTCTGAGGCACGGTCACGGCGCCCTTCATTTCTTCCTCCCCTCCCCGCTTCCTTCCTTTTTTTTAAAATTGCAATCGCCTTCACATTTTTTCTTGTTGAATTGTACGCACTGTATACAAAAAGCAACCAAGTAAAGTATCAATGGTACTGATGTTGGTCGGAGACTAGGATTTTTCAAAGGACGTATATGATGAAAACCATGAACGAAGTTGAATGGAAATTGCATTGGAATATGCAATCACAATTAGAGGGTGTGCACATTTTTGGAAATGAAGTATTTCAAGTTTTTTTTCTCATTTCATCCATAAAATCGCACACCCGAACGCAGAATAAAGGTTGGTTTCGTGCCGTCGTTGTCATATAATTAACACAACGTTAATAACGTGTCCCTGATTACTTTGTTGATTATTGTTGTGTATCAAACGGTTTCCCTTGAAATATTTGCTGTCTTCTACGATCCACTGGAAATGACAAAATCAAAACCACAGTTTCCTGATGGATTGTTTGACGAGATGTTCATTTGTTACGTCCCATTCATACAATATCTGCTGAGAAATCACCCAAGAGAAGAGAACAAAAATAACGACGAAATACCGAAAACTGTGCAATGCAGCAATGGGTAAATCAAACAAAAATTTGAGAAGAGAGTATATTCAGTCTGCACCAATAATGAAGCACCACAATATTCTGCAATGTAATATCACTCCTATATAATAAGGAACAATGATACCTCCTCCCGCCTCTATGCTCGCAGCTATATATACAATGCACTGTATATATATATATATATATATATATACCTGAAATACTGTCTATACATCAGTGCAGTATAAATACATGCCAGTCCTGAGTGCAGTTCTGTTGTATACTGCATTGCTGGTGTGAGGTGCAGTTGCTGGGACGAGAGGAACACGACAATATAAACGAAGGAAGGAATTACGAAGAAAGCCGGCCAGTGATAAGCCAGGAAATCGCATCCGACCCCTGTGTGTGTATGATGCTTGGATGGTGGTGGTGGTGGTGGTGGTGATGGATGCGGCTTCGGGTCACGGTGTCAGACACATGTGACATATAAATTCAATGCCCTTCCCCCCGCAGCGGCGGTGCGGTTATTTGTCCGACGACAAGAGAAAACGACGACGATAGAGGGGGATAAACGAGCGGCCCGTGCTGCCGACACCGTCGTCGTCGTCGTCGCGGGTGTGCGGCTAATAGCTTTGTCCCACGCGCCATCTTGAGAAAGGCCTGTTTTCATTCCGCTCTCGCTCCACTCGTCACCGTCACCCTCATATACCCTCATCACTGTCGCTGCACCGTATATATACGAACGTATGTATGTTTGTATGTATGTATGTATGTATGTATGTATGCCTGATATTATATATAAATAGGCTATAGCTACAACATGCAGTGTACGCGGAAGACCGATCCGATATGAGAGCGAAACCCGCGACGACATCAACCTCAATAATTCTAACAATAATCAACAAATGATGCAACAAATGCACAAATACAGTTGCAGTGAATGGATGTACAGTACATACGCCAAAGAGGAAAATCATCGATTCAAGTATTCAAATTTGATGTCGCATGCGCGCTGCGTGTCAGGTGTCAGGCGAAGATCAGCAGCGTGGTTTGCTGACAATGGAATGACCTATCATCACATGCATATACAGTATATCGCATTTATGCAAAATACACCTACTATATACACTGTCAGGCATACGTGCAGTTTTCCTAGATTTGAATTCTTTCTTCTTTTTTTTTTAAACACCGCCTGTGACCAAATGTTTGAAATAATTTATGGATTTCAACCTCAGGATAAGTGATTCACTTTTCACATGGAACCCTTGAAGTAATCAGAGTTTCTTGGATGTTGCAATGAGTGTGAGTGCATATTAGGTGCATTTCCTGCTGTACAGTGAACCCTTGGTTAGGAAACTTAATTGCTTCTAGACAAAAGTATGTCAACCAAATTTCATTGTCCCATAGACTTCAGTGGGGTAGACTTTAATTAGCTCCATGACCCCATCAATAAGTAATTTAAAATTGAATTTTTAAAATTCAGAACCTTCAAATGTAATCAGAGTGAGTTGATTAAGCCATAATGTTGAGTAAGCCATACATCAATCTGATAATTTTGGTTTGACTGACTGGTTCATTGGAACTTGAATGCGTCCAATGAGAGGTGCTTTTCATCTTCATGCTGCTAACAGTTCAGAGATATTGTTGGGAAAACAGAAAACTCACTTGGAGAATATACAACAAAAGTTACATCATTCTTAAACTGTTTTGAAGTTGGTATGTTTTACATTTCTGCAGTTCTTCAAAGACCTGCTGCAAAATTTGGAGAAAGGAGTATAGTGAACACCAACAACAATTTGACTGTTGGATAAATAAGCACACTTTTAAACACTTGGCGACAATGAACAAAACTAAGAACAGAAAAGCAAGTAGTTCTGTCACGAATGAGCATATCTGTACTGTACATCAATGATAGATTGGCTGGGAAAAAATGAAAGCGAAATACCACACATTTTAAAATCCCAAAAGGCAGAAATTTCAGAACAAGTGCAAGGATAAAATATTTTCAATTAAATTGCACCATAATTTTCATACTTACAAATCATCAACTTTTAGGAATTTTTCAAAGAAAAAAGTTCGCTAACCAAATTTTGGTTTGTAAACCAAAGGATTTTTTTGGCAGACACACATTTTGTTAATTGTAATGCTGGTTAACTGAGGGGTTTATTATCTCAGAGTTGACTGCACAGTACAACGTATTCATATGTGTTGGAGCAAAAAGTGTGTCCCACATCCTGTTCCACTTCAAAACATTCCCAGAAAGAAAAAAAAAAACGTTTCCAGGTCCCATATATATCCTCTGTCCAAAAGGACTTTTCCCCTCCTCTTCAAACTTCCTTCCTGGAAAAGAGGACTTGGTCCACATTGTACTGTACCAGAAAAAAATGATGCACTGTGGATGTTTCTGGATTCCCAAGTTGGGTTCAAAACATTCTGGATTCCTGGATGAGGGGTCCAAAACCAGTTCGGGAAAAAACATAAATTCAGGAGAAAGCAGCACCACCTCGTCCACAGGACTTCGTCATGTTTTCAATTTTTCAACCCTCCAATTAATATAGGGTATGCAAGCATTATCCAGAGGATTTTTGTTTGGGCAAGTTTTTTCACTCAACAGGCAGCTGCTTTGTTATGAAGGCTTGCATAATGCAGTACAGTACAGTATTCCAGAATCTCAATGAACTGTTGAACCAACCTTACCTGGATGAGAAGAACCTACGTATATAATCACACCTGAACAATCCTAAGGTAACATAACATCAACCAACTCAACTCAACCCAAACAGACCTAACCTAACCTAACCTTGTCAACCAATGGCAAAATAACCAATCAAGCAAACCCAACGTGTTCAACTGAATGTTAAACATAAAATCTCTCAACAGCAACAAGATAAAGCAAACTCTCACAACTTCCACTTTGAACTGCATGTATGTAGCCTGGTCAAACGGGTAACTGAATGGATGACCACTGTAAAGAGTGATAAAAAAAATAATCAAGGTGACAGCAGGAATTGAATTTCTTTCCACCAGAGATGTTTTTTTCACACATGTGCTTCAATGGTTGACACTTTCCTGTAGGATTCCTGCTGTATTTTTTTGCACCCCAATTTTAAAAATAAGCTGTCAAGTATTGTATGTGCAGTTTGTGTCAATTACAGTTACATATCCTAAATTCATCTTGACCTTTCTGTGGCAAAGTTGGACGTTTTTTTGCAGATTTTGGTTGCACTCAAGAGTGAAATTTGAAAAACCTTCAACAGTGTTTGCAGGGCAAATTTGGGAAATATCCTGGCTTTTTTTTTTAATTTTCCACAGAAAAATTTCACTTGAAAACAAAAAAATGAAAACTTCAGGGCTCCCTTTTTTCCCCTGGCCTCGTGTTGTTTCCCCATTCAAAGATTAAAATTATGCTTGAAAGCCAGGAGCCCAGGTCAATGTGGAAAAAGTCTGACTTTTCCAGCATTTCTTTATCCCAGATAAAATCTGACGTTGGCCTCCCCCACTTGGCAGGTGTTGCATAGCCTTGTGCAAAAATATAATGCAGGCCCATAGGGGAAAAATTTCGACTTCGCCCTTGGATGGAAAGGAGGCTGCTGTTGTCCAAGGGTAAATCAACTCCAATGGAAGGAGACAAACCTTATTCTTGAAAACGAATGCTCTTTATGAAGTACATGTTTTAAATGGGTTCCTCCGCATCATTCCTCTATTCCGTTGTCCTGTTTCCTACTTTTCACGCGAATAAGTGAGAGGATCGTGGCTTGTTACTGTACAGTGTAAAGTACTGTATATAGGTGAACGCGGTCGGTTGCGATACTTGAACATTCCCTGATTGGACGACTGCCTTCTGATGTACATATTATATAGAAGAGTCCGCCGTTTTTTTTGGGGGGCTCAACAACAAGAAAGTGGGGGGGACACGGCACTTACCGTCGTCGTTGATGTGCGCGAAAATAGGGCGTCGACGAGGAGACGACGTGTCGTGGCATCAGCAATGACGAGGGAGATCCTTCCTTCCGATACAGAGATCAGGGGCGGCAAGAGGATCCGGAACAATAATCCTCTCCGCCGTGCTGCTGCTGCTGCCGCGGAAATCAAGTTTCCGAACGCGCGTTTGAAATCCCTCAAGCTGTTGCTCCGGATATAATTAAACGGCGGTGCCCCATTCCTCGCATATACACTAGTCGTATATGCTGTGCCTGTCGATGACGGGATCGCCACCGTATGATGGCGGTGGGGATTAATTAGGAACAATAAAGAAGCAGTCTTGCAAATGACTCCATGATATTACATATACATCTCGAAGACTCATCCAACAATTTGAACATGTGGATCCAATTTCTGTAACACTCGCTCTGGGTTCGCATCAGAAAATAAAAGGGAAATCTCAACAACAACAAATTCTGCGCGATGGGCAAATGCAAAAGGATGCATAAAGAGGCATACAGTGAGGCCCCCACGTGTGGACACCTCAACCTGTGGACAATTTGACATAGGGACACTCATTTTCCCAGAAATAATCAATAAATAAAGCCCAAACATGAGGACACTGACTCAACATAGGGACATTTTATGATAAAATTGCAAATACATTTCAGGCCAAATTACAACAAACAGATATTTCCAACCCTAAAATTGTTGTGAGATTAGTTCCTGGGCATTTCTCTTACCAAATTACCATCCATTTAGCTATTTATAAAAAAATACCTCCAGCATAGTGGGACTCCTACTTTTTTCAATTGAATGTGATTTTTGTAGATGCCAAAATTTCAGTGTATATAGTACAGAGATACACTATGCTCCATATGTTCTTATTGCATTGAAAATGTATTCTGGAATTCAAATTCAAGTTGCAAACAATTTTTTTCAGGGAATTCCAAAGTAGATTTCTTCCATAAAACACCAATTAAACATGATATAATGTAAGTCTATGGGAAAGCAAGACTCAACTTTAGGGACATTTTGACTTGGGGACACTCTTGATGCAGAAATTACATCTGCATCTCAGGGTTTCACTGTAACAGGTTCCCAGATCAAAGAGCCTAATACTGCTGTATATCACTGATTGATGATTGATTGAAGGCGACCACCTCAGCAGCAGGAGCAAGTGTGCATGCATGCCACAGCTGAGCTGACTGCAACGCCATCAGCAATAAAATCGGGTCTATATTCCATTCGCTCCACGCTGCGGAAACACGTCATGGTCGCGGATTTGACAGGAATCGTGATGAAATTCCGAGACGACGGTGGTGGGTATCCGAGGAGTCGGTTGATGACGAAGTGAGCAGCTGCAGTGCTGGCGGATGAGGACGGAAACCCCGACCGACTAAATGCAGCTGTTTCCACTCGATTATCATCTCCTGATGCTGATTAATGCACGCTGCTTTTCATTTGCGCCATGTGTCGCTCGCTATATATCGGAATGAGCTAATCATTTCCTCCCGTTTCCCAATATCCCGCTCACTTAACCCCCAACATATATTATATTCCCTATATATCCGTAGAAACGAACGGATTCCCAAATACTGTACAACTCGAGCGAATATGTAAGGAGTGCTCCAGCAGAGTCTCATTGCCATGCGTCGTCCTACGCAAAATCCCTGCTTCTGCATGGTCGACGAACCTATTTGATAATAAGCCGATCTTTGCGGAATACGATTGGCCAAACTCCATTGAGAAAATACCCTATACCTCGGCGCCATTTTGCAGCAAACCACCCGCACATAGGGTTGGGCCGGCTCATTTGAGGACCAGTAAAGTAACCAACAATCTGCTGTCTGTTGCTTTCAATGAGAGGGAACACAAAGTCCCAAAATTCAGGAAGGATGTGAGATGCTTCCCGGCTTCTGAATCCAAAAGCATGCTTTTTAAAATTTGCCACTGAGCTATTGTGAGAAAAAAATCGGGTCACTTTTTTGGCACAACATATATGTTCTTTCGCACTATAGTCTTTCTTGGTCTTGTAGATCAGAACTGTTTGATTGGTCCTGCAGAGTGTTCTTCACATCAATCTGAAGTTGCAGTTCATTTCAAGAGGCATCCAAACACATGTACAAATAGGAACATATGCATTTCACTTTTAACCAACTTCTCTTCCTTATTGTCCACAAAGGAAATTTTTCCCTGAATTACCAGTAATTATGATCTTGTTCCCTTGGATTCTTGAAAGAAAATAGAAAGATTGAACAATTTACTGATGATGCTGGGATGTAGCTTCTATGCGGACATGCAACAAACAATAAGGTAAATCCAGAACATATATTAAAGACAAGTGTTCTTTTTTTGTGCAGAGCTTTTCAGTCATGGAATCAATTAACTGGGATGCTTGAATTAATCAATTTTATTTTTCTGCTCTTTCATCCTGTTATGGATTGGTTCCTGAACATGAATTTTCCATAAATGAAAACCTCACTATCAGCCTGGGACTGGCTGGGAACCTCTTTACATATGTTCCAAGAAGTTGAGATTTATTCTTGTCCAAAAGGAAACAAGAACTTGGCATCTTCAGAGAAATAAACTCAGCAAAAAGGAAAACACACACAGGCTTCCAGATATTTGTTTTTGATTGTGGTAAAATATTTAGCAGTGGAATACAAAAGCTAGAATGGGAATGATTTTGCCAATGGGAATTAGCAATTGATTTCAAGTTTAGGAAGCTCTTATGAAGGTTTTAGGAAGGCTTGGTCTTGAAGAAATCGCTATCATTGGCTGCTGTACGTCTCAGTTGAAATTTTGGCCAACTTTAATTGCCCCGAAATCACGGCGCGCGTAGGAAAGATGAAAATAAAAGGTGCTCATCTTGGAGCACAGGCTCACCTCTGCGTGGATCACTGCTTATAGTCCTGTGAACCCAGTCCCCTACGCGCAGTTGGATCCAACTGCCGGCTTCAAGTTGGAGTCAATTCAGTGGCCTCAAAGATGGGACAACAAACATATATATATAAAATTTAGTTCTCACAACAATGGGCCACCAAAGGCTGGAGGTTGGCTTCTGCAATCTGAATTACTAGTGGTACCTTACAATTTGACCTCTGGTAATTCATCCATTCTGAAATTTGAAGGTTGAATTTGCAGGAAGGTTGACTGGCAATTTGACCCTTGCCCCACAATTTGACCTGCTTTCCCCCTTTTTTTTCTTGCATTTTTATACTTATAATTATAATTTGAGGGAGTGTCTAGCAATTCCACTGATTTTCAAATTGACCCTAGTTTGGCAATGGAAAAGGGTCCAATTGCAAGGTACTGCATGCAAAAGAAAACAATGCAAAACTTTCCCGCTGGCCTCATTCAATTTTGCTTTCACTTTGTTCCTTCCTTTGTGCCTTTCTCATCCACACTTCATGGCTGACTGCATGATGGGAAGCAGGCACTTCCACTAGGTTAATCCAGGCTGCTGGGGGCTCTCTAAATCCATGAATGACTCTTGCTTGGAAAGCTGTGCATTGATGAACTCATTGGCAGGACCAGGGGGGAAATTTAAATGAAATCGATTCCTGTGGTGATAACTTGATTGTGGCGATCATCATTATAGCATTTCCATCGATATATAGGCCAAAAAAATCCCTCAAGTTTTTTTCTGTTTTCTCAATGTTCTCTCCATTCTTGCTGGGAACGTATATGTGGAATGTTTCCTAGAAAATCGGGTCATCAAGCACATCATGTGCCAAGTGGCAGATTCATCCAAACAAAAATACTAAATAAAATAAGAACGGCAATAGAAAGCCCATATATGATGCGAGGGGTGGGGTCAGCAATCATCACCGTCACTCGTCGTCGTCCAGCAGGGAAGCAATGGCCCGTCCTTTTGAGATACTGTACTTAGCTGTAGTGTATGAGCAGCCCCGTTTTGGCACAGGGGGCAGTATTTACTCGCAGGGTGTTGGGTTACAGTGGGGCCAGTTGCATATTAGCCAGCCATCCGCTGCCAGTTTGCTCTGCCATTAAACGCCCGACTGGGCTTAGCTTACGTACCGCGCAACTCTCCATTTTATCATTATTTGTTTAATATTTATTTGTGCCGTCTAACTGCTGCTGGGCTCTGAGGCCCCGTCTTTCATCGCCGCCAACAATAATGCTCCTTCTTCCCCATCAGCCATTTCCTATTTCCCTGTTGCCGTACAGTTCATCCTCTACCGTTTTGCTCGTCATCATCACGCACGTTTATTCCCTTTTTTGTGCACTCCTGCGCATGGATGACTTAATTCTTTTAATGTTTTTTGTGATTTTTGAAATAGTATTTCTCTCTTTTGTGGTCTCATCTGTGCTTCTGTCTCCTTCTTCGGGGTGGGCATTTCCGACATTCTTGGTACATGGCGAGGATATTCTTCTTTCTTTCTCTCTTCGTTTCGTTACCCGCGGTTGCCAGCCAAATCTGAAGAGATTCGGTGACAGCACAGATTCTCCTTCTTGTACAGTATTTGAACACCAGAAACGTTTCCCTTCATGGTGTTCAAATAGTTTTTGAGGAAAGGCAGCACTCCTTATATGTCATGGAGTTTTAGATGATTACAGATAGCCTCTGGTGTGGAGGGTGAGCCATATAGACAGTGAGACCACCACATGTGGACACCTAGACCTGCAGACAATTTGACATAGGGACGCTTATTTCATCATTAAAAATTAATGAAAAAGGCCCGACACTGACTCAACATAGGGACATTTTGTTATAAAATTGAAAATACATTTCAGGCCAAATTACAAGAAACAGATATTTCCAACCCAAAAATTTATGTAAGAAAAGTTCTTGGGCATTTCTCTCACCAATTCACCATCCATTTAGCTAATCTAAAAAATTACCTCCAGCAGAGAGGGACCTCCTTCTCTATTTTTCACTTCAATATTATTTTTATAGAGAATGCCAACATTTCTATAAACTGAACAAAGGTATCAGAATTGAATTCCTGAAATGCCCATACTGTGGGCATTTGAGGAATTTATTACTAATGCCTCAAATATATTGAAACATATTGATTGGAATCAGTTTAAATTTGGAGACAATTTTCATTTGAATGGAATTATGGTGAGTATTTTGTACATTAAAAACCAATTAAATATTTTATAATGTAAGTCTAAGGGAAAATGAGACTTGACTTAGGGAGACTCTTGATGCACCAATTACGTCCACATCTTGGAGTCTCACTGTGTGTTATGAGCATCACATAGAAAAAAATGTGACTAATTCAAAAGTAATGTTACTGTGGGAATTATTTTTGCTCAAACTACTGTGAGAAAAGCCTGGGCTAGTGAAATGCGCATGGCTAGGAAAATTGCGAAAAATGGGTTCCTGCATCTGAACAATACTGAAAACTATTGCATGCAGAACTTATTTCTACTGAAATTATTACCCCATAAATTATTTTCATTTCGTTTTTCTTTTAGAATAGTGACCAGTTCAAGACTCCTTTTCTCCAGGTGCAAATAGTTAGAAACCATGCACAGCGGATCAGTCTGGAATAGCAATATGAAGTGACTGTGAGTAGAAAAATACTTTTGTACTGTTGAGGAAGATTCCCCTGAATTAGAAATAAAAGCCTGTGCTGCTGAGAGTTTCTTCCTGGAAACTCGGAGAAGTAAACTTACTCAAGTCCAGAAGACCTTAGTTGCTCATCAGTGCATGCATTTAGGAAAGCCCATGCATTCACGCACAGAACCTATTTTTGTTTCATTTCGACAAATGGCTTTGTTCAAACATGTGGCATTCTGTTGAAGGATTGTGTTGAGTGAATTGGGAGGCACACGTTTTTTGGTGTTGTTCAGGTTTTGCTTTTATAGATTCTTATTGATCTGTGACAACTTGGATGGCAACTGCCTGTTGGGGAAAAGTTCTTTTTTTAGCTTATCTGAGGGTGGCTGCCCCAGTCCTAGTGAGGGTCTCGAGCCTAATACAGTGCTGGATTTTTAGGAGCTGGGTTCATTGATGTGGCGTGTGCACTTCATACAACACAGTGATGAACAAAAACAAAATAAAGAAAACAGCTCGAATTCCATTGTGAGCTCAAGATCCCGTATACCATGAATTCGGTTCTTTGTCCTGAACTGAAAACGAATACCTGTACAGTGATTCAGAAATATTTAAAGCTAGATCATGATCTGATGAAAACCAAAAACTCAGCATCCAAGATTCTGCTGTCAGGGCCCAGAGCAATAAGGGTGTTCAACTTTATTGGTGCAGCTAGATATCAGTGAAAAACATGAGGCAGCCTTTATTTGGCCAGGTTCTCCTTACATCAGGTGACCCACGAACAGGTCATCATTGATTTAAGCGGATGACTATATAGAAAGATGAATGCAGCAGCAGCAAATCCAACCTCTCAAAGCCACTCCAACATTAGATACATGAGAAAACAGAGAAGAGAATAATCCAAAAGACTACTTTGAGCAGTCAAAAAATGAAAACAGTAACGCCTTTGAAGTTGTGAAGTACACTACTGTACAGCAGTCAGACTTGTAGGTGATGGTATATTAAGGAGAGCAGATAAAAGTATCCCAGTGGGGAAATTGGTGCAAACTGGGGATATGTTTGTAATTCTACACAGTGACCCTGCTGTGCACCTGAAGTGTACCAAAGTTCTTCTGTTCCACCTGCATAATCCCTAATGTGCACCAATTGTGTGTCACACCAGGATTACTCAGGGTCACATTTATGAACAAATTAGTTACACCAAGGTTACAGTTGGTGCATTTGTGTGATGCTCCTGTTCTGTCACATTTGTGCACCAAGCGTAGCCCTGGAATGGTAGCAAAATGTCCTCTACAGGAGTGCACTCTTGTAACCCCAGAATATCCCAGATGTACCAGTTATGACCCTGGTGTGCCCCTGCTGTGGGGTCACAGCAAAAATAGCTCGAAACTTGGGTACTGCTTGTGCCATACTGTGTGAAGTGGGCAGCAGCAGCAATTATGGCAACACCAGTACAGTACAGTACCTTCATCAGCCCCCATCAGTGCCCCTATGTACTGGACAGACCAGTTATTCTCTCTTCTTCTCATATACTGTATATATATCTCTGCTGTTGAATTTGTGTGGATCCGTGGTGCGGTGGGTGTTTGCAGTGCTGAGGGTCGCTGCGTCATTTTCTTTGCACTGCTCTCGTATGTGAACATACGCACATTTTTTCTCCCTCTCCTGCGGCTTTATCCAATTCCCATATGGCTGCTGTTATTGGTTCCTCTTATAATGCCCCGTTTACTGCCCGCTCATCGTGATGGCAAGTGATTCCATTTATGGTTTCTCTGCTTGCTTGCGGCCGATGAATGGATAGGCGGGTTGCATTACCTTTTCCGATGGTCATCCCCCGCGCAGGACAATATATAAAGGGCTCTCTTTATTCTTCTTCTTCCTCCTCAGTATTATTTTATCTTTTTTCTCTCTCTCTCTCTCTCTCCTTCTCATTCAGCATCAGTCATCTCATCACCACTTTCCTCAGAGAAGAAGGACTGTACTGTACAGTACTGCTTCACTCCACCACTCCACTACAGTTATCTGTGAATTAAATCCTTCCCTCGATCGACACGCGGTATTCATTTGAAGTCATGTTCAGATGAAGAGCGACGAGTTATACAATGTCTAATTAACTGTAACAGACTAACAGTATGCAGTAGTGGAGTGATTCTTTTTGTAAATTCTATTTCAAAATTTGATGAGTGGATTCATGTGTCAAATTGCACAGTATTGCATTTGGTCGCACTTTCTTTCATTCCATTTTTGTGGATCGAGTCTAATATTTGTGCTTGTAATGACTCATGAACAGCCGGGTTACGTGTGAAAAATATGACAGAAAACAAGTCTCAGGAATTATATACTACTGTATAAGCGAGTTCCAGCATAATATACTGTGAAGTTCATTCATTTGTTTTCTTTTTATAGTATGCAGGAAAACCTTATCTTGTCCAACATGAGGCTAGGTTCGCTTCATTAAAATCGCAACAATCTGCTGAGGGGTGAAAACCAGTTTTCCGGCATTACCCATACCAAGAACCCTGAGTTCTATACGATGCAGAAAAATGTGAATTGACGGATATAAGAAACAAAGAGTAAACCAGTTATGATTATGAGTGAGATCTCGCTTGGGATACATGCTGTGCAGGAATAAAACCTTCCCGAGATGGGCCCGCATCACTAATAAACGCCTCCTGAATATTTTTCAGTCAAGAAGTACTTTACCAGTAAACCCCTTTGAATCATTTTCTGCAGCAGTACTATAGTGTGGTGCATTTTGATGAAAAAGACGCTGCTGCTAATGCTGGCGCAAGGTTTGTTTTTCCGTGGCTCAAATACTTAGCAGCCATTCAGAATACATCAACGAGACAAAAAAAAAAAGAGGTTTAAGTCGGAGAGGAGGCAGAGAATACTTGAAGAGTTATATTATTTCCTTTTCTTTCTTTTTTTGGCAACGTCGTACGTGTCGGATATGAAGCAAGGAATGAAAATGCCATGATTGGGGACACTCCAAGGGATTGTGTTGGAGACTTGGAGAGACTCAAAACTGAGCTCTCCTCTGAATTACGAGCCAAACGCCTCAAAATGACGTTACACCGGGCGGGGGAAGTCAACTGCTGCATGTGGGGTGGAAAATGAAATCGAGTGGCTGCGTTATTAACATTTCGTTCCCCTCTTATTTCGATGCTGGTCAATATAGTCGATGAGTCCAACTTGACTCCGGCTTCTGCTGCTGCTGCTGATGGGAATATGGGCGACGGAACAAACTCTCGTCCCTCCGCTCCTACATATATATATATATAAGCATTATTTGATGTCCATCACATGGTTTAAAAAGTAATAATAACAAATTCATAAGGGGAATGGATTGACATTGCTGATGGACGAGTGTGGCACCACTTTACACTGCACACACACTGTTGTATAGCATCCCAGGGCGAATGAGAAAGGTAGCAAGACAGAGATACTGTAATACTCGCTGTGCGAAAGCGTTCATCCGATGAAAAATTCTCGCCTGATGCCGCCTCATCAACAGAAGCAGGACCACACCAACCCAACACGACCAGCTCGCGCCTATATATATGACGGGTGCATCCTCGTATATTATACTAGTAGCGTGATATGGGTCCAGTGTTGAGCTGAGCATGCAGCAGCTAATTCACGCTTACAGCACTGACTGACGGATATCGGATGAGGGCCAGCAGCAGCAGGACTGTTGGGTATCCGATACACACGCGCCTCGTGATCGGATCGGAATGCAGACTCGCACGTCACGGCCAGCTGGCCTGGGCACGGGTCGAGGCCCTGCTGCTGTTCATCTCGTCGTCGTCGTCGTCGTCGTCATCGTACTGTACTGCGTGTTGCCCGTGTGGTGCATCAGCAGTAGCAACACTGGCTCGAACTTGCCAGTGAGCTGACACGATGACCTAACCATCACCAGCAATGAGTGTGTATGTGTGTGTGTGTGTGTGTGTGTGTGTGCACCTGTCACATACTCACCTCAATGACCACAAGGAATTGCTGTGCTGCATGGTTTAGTATCCTTCTTTTCAAAGTCTTTTGAATGCAGGGGATGATTGGGTGCTGGGCTGACAAAGTCAATAGGTTAACGACCACGCATGCCTTCATCCATCAGTCTTGACGGCATTTCAGCAATTCGAAAACATTGGCACGCCTTAGAATAAAATCCCCCCCGAAGAGTGCGAAGACTGATGCTGAAGCTTCATAACCCGATCTTCGTGCTGGCCTGCAGCGCAACTCCACCATTTACCTTATTAAAGTGGGGATTACAACATTTACACGAGATTTTTCAAATGACCTTTGAGCGTCAATTTTCTGTAGCACTCTAGTCCAGTTGGTCGTACTTGAAAATACTGTTTCAGTAATGATTGAAATTTGAGTTATTGCTTAGGAATGCATCATCATTTGTGAAATGCGTGCCAAACCAGGGAAAAAGAGTAAAAGACTAAATAACTTCAATTAAAGAAAGACAATGAATGCCTTTGCAGGAACGAGTGCCGAGATTTAGGCTGATGGTGTCCATACGCGTCTCATGTTTAGGATACTAGATATATGTGATTATCAACCTCGTCCGTTTGAGTACAGTATCAACAAATCAGTAATGTACTGTGTTACTGTAGTACAAGAAAAGTGGAATCAGTGTTCCTTTTCCGCAGCGCGAAATTTTTAGGTTGGAGTAAAGTACAGTAGCAGTCATATCCCGTTACCCGTTCTGGATGGGTCGTCCCCATCCAATGAGTCTGAAACAATAACCACTTCATCACAGCCTGTGTGATCTGGAGGATTGATTTCTTGAAATTCGACTAAACTTGTCCTCTTGGAAGTGGATTCCGTCGAATACCTCTTCTTTTTTCGCTGAGGAATCAAAATCATTAGGCATGCGTGCAGCATTGTGGTACTGCTGGATCGACCCATTTACGTCGCGGGAAAACTGTCTTGCAAGGCTTTCCTATGGCTGACCGTGGATGAACCATCTAGAATAATGGATCCAGTCTCAATTGAAGCCTCCAGTACTACCTTTTCCTGTTCTACAGAGAATAAAATAAACTCGGCTGCCGCCAGCAATCCTTCCCTCTTCGCATGATTTTGAACATGTTTAGGACATCCTTCTATTGCTTCGATGTACAGTACCACGAAAGCCGTTACATTACTCGAATACTCATGTGGACAATGATGAATCACGAGTACAGTATATATGTGTTGGGATTCCTTGTGGGACTTCAACACTACTAAACAACGTTTGGAACACGCGGCTTTCGAATTGAATCCCACATTTCCTCAGGGCCTTTCTTCCTTCTCCCTCGTCCCCCATCAGGACCCCTCTAAAAATTTCAAGTTTAGCAACTCCTTCATGGAAGTTTACTATATATCGATGGCATCATCATCATGCGGGCACGCGTCGATCCACCTCCACCTATTTTCTCCTTATATCACTACATTATATATACACGCAGCTCCAAGTCTTTGGAAATGCGACTTAATCGTTTCCCGACCTGATTACCTTTCCCAAAAAATTCGATGGAAGGTGCAATCAACACCTCCGATGGAACAGGGGATCGGGGGATTTGCAAGCGATTCACCGATTTGAATTAGGCTCAATAACTTACACCAGCACCCTCTTTTCCATTCCCTGTCACGAAATACGCGTGCGTGCGTGCATAATGCATTATTGAAGACGCCAGCTCACGCGACTGCTGCCATGCAGGCAGCATCAGCAGGAAACGCGTTTCGTCTCGCTTCTTTCATTCACGAAATTCCAGCAGCAAGTCTGCTGGACCCCATCA
This sequence comes from Notodromas monacha, assembly GCA_905338405.1. Classification (NCBI taxonomy): domain Eukaryota; kingdom Metazoa; phylum Arthropoda; class Ostracoda; order Podocopida; family Cyprididae; genus Notodromas; species Notodromas monacha. The sequence goes on from CAJPEX010001033.1 coordinate 57,253, forward strand.
GGCTGCTGATGCATGGTATAGGCGGAAATGGTAATACGCTGAGGATGTTGGATAATTTGTCAAGAAACGAATTCCCGACCCTCCCTATAGCTGCTGCGCAAGTATATGGGAATCAATGAGCGCGGATGATGAATGGGAAAGAACCATGCAGGTGATCGGCAGCATCACACATCACGTTAACTCTGCTTGACGCCTGATCATCTCCCCCACTGCTGTGAATTAATGGCTTCATCTTCTTCTCGAATTTCACGTGCATATAGCAGCATAACGATACATTAATTTCAGGCTGATTCGAGAAGTTTCACGAAATCAGAAAGAGGAAGCTGCAGTGTGTATAGTGTCCATATGCATCTATCTACAGTATATAGCTCGCATCGTCTCTCCTATACAACAGCATGCGCAGACCAGTATATAGTTGTACAAATGTCAACATTTCCAAAGAATGCAGTTTGTATTTTTACGCGGAATCCTGTACAATACTCTGGAGTATTTCTTTCATTCCACCGCATCATAGAGAGTATGAGTGTAACAAGGCATTATATTGATTACGACGAGTACATCAGTGTCTGCATCATGGACTCGTCATCTCATCACTGACACGTCACTGCCCGATTCGTTCCAGCCATTACAGTTGTACATATATATATATTGTGAGCAAGAATATGACGACATTATGCTTTATTCCAGGTGAAAATCTGGTTTCAAAATCGACGGATGAAGTGGCGGAACTCCAAGGAACGCGAGCTTCTGGCATCCGGTGGCACACGGGAACAAACCCTGCCCAACCGCAACAACCCCAACCCGGACCTGACAGACGTGACGACATCAGGAGTGACGTCAGCAACCAGCTCCACGTCGGTGTCCACGAGGCCCAGCCTGAGCAGTAGCCTCCGACACCGCGTCGGCAGTCCCGACAAGTACGAGTAGGTCATATGCTATGCACATGGATGACATGATGAATGCAACCAACAGAATAAGCAGAAGCAGCGACATCTATCCTCCTGTGTTCAAATTGTTCTCACAGGGGATTCTACGCTGTCTGTAGATGAGCAGCGCAGTACTTGTTCCACCATTCGAATAACGACATACAGTGTACTGTACCACGCTATTCAAAGGGAATAGGAAAAATTCAAACCGCCATGATTCCCACGCTGCACATCGCCTGTCTTCCCTTGGATGGACATTACCCTGTACAAATTCTGAAAAAGGTTCACCATAAGATCATGCAATACTGCACGTTAGTTTCCTCTGTTTATTCACTGTAAGTAAGTAGGTTTCGTTATGTAGAATTAGGTTAGGTTAAAATCAATCAATTTAGGTTAGGTTAAATTCAATCAAGTTAGTTTAGGTTAAATTCAGTTAAGTTAGGTTAGGTTAAATTCAGTTAGGTTAGGTGAGGTCGGGTTAGGTTAAATTAGGTTAGTTTAGGGTAGGTTAGGTCAGTTTAGGTATATATTACTGCTTTAAGAAGAACTATTATACCTTCGGGCAGCTAGGTCATGTTATATCAGTTGAAAGATATTTCTAACTAACATACCTAACTCAACCAAACCTAACCACCCCCAAAGTCTAGTAATTTTTTGAAACAATTTAATTGCAGTGACTAAACAGAGGAAAATAACAGATTGAATGGAATGTTTTTTTTGTAATCTTACTGTAAACCTTTTTCAGCATATGTATAAGGAATGTCGATCCAAGAAAAGACTGGCGATGCGCAGCGTCGGGATCTGTGGGGTTCTTTGTTTAATTAGTTCTTGACAAGTTGGAGAACATTTAGCCGTCTTTTTAGTACCTACAGGTAATTTTCAAATGAAAATTATCGATTTTCAAATGAAAATTATCCCCTCAAATACATCATTCATGGTCTTGTTTCTCTCTGTGATATTCACTCCTATCGTCGGGAAGTTTTATCTGTTGATTATTATTTCATTCATTCATTTTTAAATAAAAAGAAGATGAGATATAGTCCAGGAAAAGGGTTGATGGGGACAAACCTGTGCAAATGCAAAGGAATCTCAGTGACAGAGGAGAACAAGATCCAAAATGACTTTGGCAGAAATCCCTTTTCTTTCCTTCATCCAACCTTGCAGCACTGTTTAAGTGGATATAGACAAGAATTAGTTGCATTAAACTTCAAGGTAAGAGGAAAAAGAGGTGAAGGACAGAAACCATGAGGCCTTGGATGATGCTGTTGGAGAGGAAAAATGGAAATGAACCCTTTCAAAACGACGCAAAAATGTTTTCTGTTTTCACTTGGTGAACAAAAAATCATTTGAAAATCTGCGGAAATTTCACGAGATGCGGAGAAGAGAATGAAAAAAAGAGTAACTTGACTTCAATTTGTTATTAGTTATGGCTTGACAAATTAGTTGTAACCTATATGCAATGTGAGCTTAGAGAACTCTGGTGGGAGCTGGAAATGTTTCACATATCCTAATGCAGTAAATTGAAACCTCTGTTCTTCTGAAAAAAAAAAATCCAACAGCTTTAGATATACATGATGGGATAAATGATGAATTTTATTCTTTCGTCGTGCTGGTCAACACGTTACTGTACTCTATAAATGCCCAAGTATATAGGCCACGACCTTCAGGGGTGGGACAATTGATGCAGTACAGTAAATGTGGCTTTCCGTCGTCATGCAATAATGGCAATGTGTGATTGATGAGAAACCAGCATCAGTGTGCGCGTGGCTCATGCTGGGAAAAATACTGTACTATATACATCATTTATTGCAGATGTGAGGATGAGACCAATAACGATGCTGGTCGCACACAGCACGGGATTGCAGGCGGCGGTCAAGTGCTGCTGGACGGAATAATGTCCGACTTGGAGGATTCCATCAGCTCCACGGCAGGGTCACCGCTGGACCCCGGAAGCCAGCACGACGTCATCAACTACTCCTTCAGTCCCATATCCAACAACTCCAATGGCTGAGACTCCATTGCATGATGGTTGGTTGCATCTGCTGATGGATATATGGCCTGCTGCTGGACCCTGCGTGATGGCGACCGTTCCCACGTTGTATACGTGACTCCGTCGTTCCAAAAAGGCATTCCACATCTGCTGATGACGATATGACCACCCCCCCCCCCCCCACCCGAAATGAACATCATTTGTGTCTTTCTTGTGATATCTTGACGCCTTCCTCATATTCCAATGTCAACCTCTGATGATGGGAGGAGAATGAGGAGCTCGATCCATGCAGCACCCGTTCATTTGCGAACAAGGATGGAATGAGCCTCGGCCTAGCTGCTATTTATACTGGCGCGTGTACCAATTCACCGTGAATTGGTCCTTTTTTCGAATAATAACGCGAAACACCGTACTGTACTTAATCTATACTCATACCTGCTGGAACAAGAGAAGGTTTTTTTAGAGGAATCGCTCGTTCCCTCTCCTGCTATCATAACAGTGTCAACCACGAAAACCCCCTTTCCCCCTCCCAATTGTTGACGACGCGTACGCAGATTAATCGCTTGAAAAGTCTTCCGTTGATTGGAAAGAAACATTTCTGCTGCCGAACTCGCGGGAGTCAATCGTGGAGCTTTTTTTTTTTTTTTTTTTTTTTCAAGAAAGGAAGAATATACAGTANTTTTTTTTTTTTTTTTTTTTTTTTTTACAAGAAAGGAAGAATATACAGTACATGAGAAAAGTGCGTGCGTGTATACTCAAGCACAGCAGGCTCAATCCACTGATGTATACTGACTCCTGTATAAATTGAAAACAGGCAGCAACGAGGAAGACGGGACAAGAAAATCGACTCATCTGGACCGTTCAGCTTCCTCCAGAAAATGAGGTTCAGTTTTCTTTATCCAGGCCTTCGGGTTGCGAGGACATACGCCGGGACTTGCGTTTCCGACGTGGAAATCCATTCTTCTGGTACCATCTCCTTGTGAAATGTGCAACTCCTCGAAAGGAGACACGATTGGTTGAAATAAAAAAAACTTACCTGGTGTCCAGACCCAAATAAAATGTAATTATTTTTTCATTTACTCTTCTGCTTTGTCCGCTTGTGTGGATATACAGGTATATACCCAGAGGTGGTTCGCCCAGGACCAAATTGGGGTGGGAGACTGACTCATTCCACACCTTCAACCCAATTTCCAGTGGTACCCCTTCTCAGATCTTGAAATAAAATGCTCTCATCATTCTTGCTTCTGTGATCAGGCAAAGTAATTTTCTGTAAGTGTTGATAATACAAGTTACAGGTCCCTTGAAAAAATCCTGTTTATAATTTCTACACTACCTTGGATTTGTCCACCTATCTTTGAAACTATTACCCAGCAAATAATGGGGGCGTTGGGCTGTGAACCATTGAGAGAAACAGATTGCCAATGTGTTCTGCAACCCATTCTCTCAATGGTTGGGATTTTGAGCTAATGCCCCCTGTGTACTTTTGAGGGAAGTGTTCCAGGAAGCATTGGGAGTCCATTGGGAGTCCATTGTGAACACTGTTTGGGATGAAGGCCATTCTGAAATGTGTTGTTGGTGCATTTTGGAATGGTACATCCAATGTTGTGAGCAATAATATCTGCACCCCATTGAGAGCATCATTCAAGAATGCAGTGCCAACCTGTTTGGCAATGTATAAATGTGAAGGATTCAATTAATAATAAGCTGCATATATTATATACAATAATATATTCATTATATTAAGATATTGTAAATCATCCTGAGTCAAATAAACAAAGCATTACTGCATCAGAAGGATTACCTACATAAATGCCAGATAATTGTAAATTGCATCAGCAGCAACTGCAAAGTTTGAAGTAATGTCTAAAATTATTACTGTATATTCAAATGTGAACATTGCATACCATAGCATAACATTGCATACCATAGCACACCATAGCACACCATAGCACAACATTGCACACCATAGCACACCATAGTACACCATTGCACACCATAGCACACCATAGCACACCATTGCACACCATAGCACACCATAGCACACCATAGCACACCATAGCACACCATAGCACATCATTGCACAGTTTATTGTAATTTTAAAAGTTTATTGTAACTGGTAAAATTACAGTTTATTGTAACTGTTAAAATTACAGTTTATTGTAACTGTTAAAATTACAGTTTATTTTAACTGTTGAAATTACAGTTTATTGTACAGTGGTACCTCGCACTACAAATGTAATCTGTTCCAGAGAAACGTTCTTAGTACAAAACGTTCTTACTGCGAATCATGATTTTGCATATTAGACTTGTATCGGAAATTGTTTAATCCGTTCCAGAAAATTTGAAAAATTTGAATTTAAAAAAAAAAGGGGAAAAAATTGTTTTCTGTCTTAAACAGTAGTTTTATACAGTGACATGATTAAAAGGATAAATTGAGGCTTTAATTTAAATGTTAAGGAGAGTAAATTTCAAGTTTCAAAAATGTTTTCAAGGGGGTTATGCTAACAGCAAAAATTCTTTGAAAATGGATTTTGCGTTGAGCACAACCCCTGCAACTCAAATTTTTTTCTTTTATTCTTGAGGTTTGAAAAACAAATCCAAAGGGTGAAATCATCAATGCACACATTTTTCAACATTGCATCTAGGGGGGTCATGCTCAAAGAAGAATTTTTCTGATAAGTTGTCTGCTTTGAGCATAGCCCTCTTAAAAAAAATAAATTTCAAACAACATCTAAGGGGTTAGGCTCATTTGGAAGTCATTTTTGACCCTGCAATGCACACTTTCTGAGAAATTGAATTGAAACATAATTTTTGCAAATTTTTTGGGGGAAATCCAGATGAAACTCAAATTTCATAGACAATTCTCATCTCAATCTTTTTAGGAAACCTGAATTGCAGGCTTTAAAAATTATTCTAAGACAGTTATGATCACATAGAAATTTAAAAAAGGGG
>CAJPEX010001034.1:0-20442 GCA_905338405.1 Notodromas monacha
ATCTGCAAAACATCTTCTGAAAGAAAAAACTGCTCAGACCTTTTAAATTTTTTGAGCTATATCCACGAGGAAAATATGAAAGTTGGCCGGAATACACCTTGAAAAATCTTGGCAAAAAATCTAAAATATTCTTAACAACAATCCTCGTGATCTGGAAACCATCTTCTAAAAGCAAAAAAACTGCTCAGATGTTTGAAATTTTTAAGCTAGCCACGAGGGGAAAAAAATTGGCCAAAGTATACCTTGGGAAATATCTTGGCGAATGAACAACCAGTTAAAATTTTCGCTTTCCTTTCGATCCCAAGTTTATGTGAATCATCTTGACTCAAAAAACATCGGAACGCAAAAAAGCGTTTCATGGTTTATTAAAAAAAACCCCTTCAGAATAAGACACCGCACATGCAGCATGTCTGAATATACAGACAAAATTTCCGGAAATAAAATGATATCCTCGGAAAAGGGAATAAATCGACAACAGAAAGCCTGGATCCAGAACATGCTACACATACTACCGTTATGTTATATAACGCACTGTAATGTACGCTGTTGCTAAGGCGTACTGCTACAGACACTTATTGCCCGTCCCACTGAGAAGCACGTCAACAAAGTCGAGGGGGGGGGGGGCCCTTTTTTGACTTGGGGTTCTTTTCAAAGCTTTGCTTGCTCCAGTGGATATTCTCCTTCTTCTTCTTTCACAAATAAAATATACTCCATATACAGTATTATTTTTTTTCCAACGAGGAGGAAGTCGACACATTGTTGCGAATGCTGACAGCCGAAGAGGCGAAAATTCCAAGCAGCTGCTGTTTTACAGTTTTCTCCAGGGGGCAAACAATGAAATGTCCCACTGTTGAGGGAGAACTGCGAGAGAAGAGTGAAGTTTGCAAAGAAAGTACTGCATATGTGCTTGAAAGTAACGACTATGCATCTATTCAATAATATTCTGATTCCAAGAATATGTTTTGTGTGATAATAAAATATTGAAAATGCGCAGATTAAATTGCCTGTTGCGAATTAAAATAGCAGAACTCTAATTTGCCATTCTAATTGTAAAGAACAAGAATTGGTATTCCCAAAAACTTGTCCATGTGCATCTTTGTGAGAACAGGGCATAACTTTGGTTCTCATGCCTGTTCTCAAACCTCCAAGGTTTTGCATCATCATGACTAAATTTCAAGAAACTCAACAGCTATCTTCTAAAAACTTTCACTTGTCCTTGAAGGATAGTTTTCCTGATTCCTTTTTCTCCGTTCTTCATCATTCTGTTTTCAACTCTCATATGCGCATCACTCAAAAGGGGTTGCAAAACTTGAGAGTGTATTTGCCAAAAAGGGCTGAATTATACCCACTTTAAAATAGGGTGAAATCACCCTGGTTGTAGCCCAACCAAATTCTTGAGTTTTTATCCTAAAATATATATTTCTTTTAAATTCTCCACATTGTCAATGAATTTAATCAAGCATCAGCAAAGAAAGCTACGTGAAACCATAGCATCTCCTGATGAACTGTTTCATCAGAATTAATCCTCAAATTCAAAAATTACAGTATTTTTGATGGAATGGATAGAGAGTTTGCTTTAATTTTTTCTTCAAGTTGTGCCAGGTGTAAAACCTATTGAGCAGAATTATTTTTTAATTCTTTGAATATTTCTTGAAATTATTTTCTGAGTGAAGTAACATTTTCTGGTATTTATTGCAGATTTTAAGCTGCATTAAAAATGTTCCAGATGCAAGATACATCTGAGTGCTGAGGCAGTTACCCAGCCTCCAAAGGCATTTCATTTTAAAAGTACAAAACTACATTATGGCGGCAGAAAAATAAGAGAAGCTGGAGCATCCTCACTCCTTGGATGTTAAAAGAGGTCTCTTATTATTGTCTCTGATCACAGGTTCCATGAATGAAGACAACAATCACACACACAATCAGAAAATACAATCTTGCATTGTGCAATAAAATCTCACTTTCAAAATGAAAAAGAAAATCAGCAAAGAAACAATACTTTGCCTATGGCGCAATTCTCCCAATGCAAAAACTTCCAAAGCAAATTACTCTGCACATTTTACACTTAGAAAATTTCACAACATCTTAAATTGAAACCAAAGATGTTCTTCAACTTTTCTTGTATCATATAAAAATTAACCCAATTGCCTGATCTTGAGATATTTTCACTTTTCTAAACCTAACTTTTCTTCTGGGATAAGAATCTGGAAAACCCTCATGCCAGATTCTTATCTCACTGATGCACAAGCTTTTGGTGCAAACAGTGACTTCAAAAGGCTTGTTTCTAAATTTAGATGAATGAATTTATTTCTGCAACAGGTATAAGTGTATATCACAGTTGAGTTTAAACAAATGTCTGAAAATTTAACTGTGAATACTTTTTGGAAAGAATTACTCCGATTTTCGAAAGGTTTCTCATTTTTCCGCGGATTTGTGGATAATTCGAAACCAAGCAGTAAAACTATTTTCAAGTCGTCTCTTAGGTTTTCACACAATTTCTTTTGATCATTAGCCATCTGAAGCTGTTTTAATACTACTGGACTTTGAAGTCGTATTTCTCCTTGTCACTAAATTTTTACCTTATTTATAACACGATTTGTAGACCTGAAATGCCCATGAGAATAAATTCTTTGACGGAAGAAAAGAGATTTTGTCCTAGTTCCGCACGCTCTTGAAGAAAACAATTTCCCGCCAGTCTAAGCGTTTATTAATTGATTATTCAAAAAGGAGTCCAATATAAGAATTAATAAGAATTAATAAAAAACATACTTATAAATTCGTCATAAATTCTGCCGAGGAATATTTTTCGTTATTTCGTGTAGTTTTTTTTTAAAGATGTCCTAATCACTAGAAAATACAGTGGCTTTCGACAGAATGAGTTCATTTCAATTCAAAAGGTGATTAATGACTTGGCAATTTATGCACTACACCTATCGGGACCAATCTTAAACTCAAGGAACAAAGGGAAAATTAGGAAATTTACAGAAACAGGAAACCAAACTATTATAAAACAAAAATAATCAAGTAATCAGTCAATTTTTTGCACGCGGCATCTGAAAATGAATTCCTATATATTCATATCCTCGAAGAATGTTTTATCCTATAGATTCATTATTCAAAGCAGTTCGACTAGTTTAAACTTTTGCAGATAAATGCGTTTTTTTCTGGAATGAAATTGGGGCAATTTTTTTTTTTTACGAATCATGATGAAAGACCACTTGTAGAGGGGTTCTGAATGATTTTCAGTTGGACTTCTTCTCTGCTGTTCCCAGGTACTCACTAACCAAGTAACCACATTCAAAAACCCAGTCCCGCAGATTAACAGGATGTGAGACATTCGCGGACTCATAAACGGACTGGCGCAGTTTTTCCATGCTGGTCGCATTTTTCGCATCGTCATTCCAGCTGTTGTTTTTATGCACGGCGACAGTTTTGTTTGTTTTTGCATGCTGGGGGCCGCCCTTATACATTAAGAGGGGGGGGGTGAGGAGGACTTATTATAGAGAAGAGGCAAGTGCAGAATCCAGGACGCCAAAAAGACGCCGTTTTTTTTTTTCTTTCGAGTTGTACGCCCCTGGCAAATTTTCGCGAGGAAGTGCCGCGGCTTTTTCGGACACGAATTAAGCGCAGGAAAGAATTTGTCTCCGTGGCCCAAATTGCGCGATATATTTTTCGGCACTTGCAAATAGTGTCGGGCTGATGCGAGATGCCGAGAGTCTATACACATGGACGTTGATGACAGTGATAAGATCATTATTTTTATTTTCTAGAACAATTACAGTCAAACCCCCAATGAGACGCCACCATTTGTCCAGAGCAATTTTGGCAGTTTATTTCCCCAGCCGTCAAATACTTTATAAGCTAAAAGGAGGTTTTCACTGTCTCTATGTCAAAAAGATCTTTTAAGTCGTTAAAAGGTTTCTCATAAGGACACTAGTTACCTAATAGAGAAAGTCTTTTTTAATTTTAGACGTAGTTAAATCAGTTTAAAATTCTAATCCAGTTATATAACAAGTTTAATTTTTTTTTAATAGTATTAAAAAAAGAGAATTTTTATGTTCTAGGAACTGTCTTTAATATTAAACTGGGGTTAAATGGCATTGTAACAAATACAAAACTACAGTAATACAAAACAGCGCTTCTGTTTCATAACTAATGCTGGCAGATGGCAGTTGGCATCTTATGGGGGTTTTCTATTACATTTATTATGAAGGAGATTTTTTTCATTCAAAAATTTTTAAATTGAACAAGAGTGGCATTTGACTGTCTCTTTAATTTTATTTTCTGAGGGTGATGAGTCACAGGAAGCCAACAACTAAATTAAACTACTCTTATTGCTTCCGGTCCGAGCAATGGTATTTATTTAATTTTTGAGCATATTTCTGAGAGAACAAAAGATTAATGATTAAGAATCTGAGATCGGTTGTTTTTTCCTGATGAATCCTTTAAGGTCTGCGAATCACCCTAAAATCTTTGAGTAAAATTAAAAGGGGGTTTCTGAAATACAATTTATTCTATTTCTTTGAGTAGAACATAAAAAACGCATATACTGTACAGTATTATAAAATTTTTGCTGCTGTGCACATTTTTCCAATTCCAAAAATGGCTCCTGCAATTAGACCCTTGAATTCGATCATGTATGCCGCGAAAACTTAGCAAAGCCTTTAAAAAAAAACCAGTTGCTTGCGATTTACAATTTTTGACTCGACATTATTTTGAGTGATTTTCTCAGTGAACCATTTTTAAAAACAAGACTTCTGATGAAAATAAGTTCAGTGTAAATGCAGTTCTTGACGTTTTGGTCAAAAGCTTATTCTCTTTTCCGAATCATTAGTTGCTCACTTTGAGCAGTTAATATACCCAAGTTTTAAAAAAAGCATGTAAAATTGAACGGCAAATTTTGGATGGAACAAACACCGAAGATCCCACAATTTTCTATTAGATCAACCTTCGAAATCTTCATGATTCGATTGTGTATCTGAAAAGCCTTCAAATCAAGCGCATTTATTTCACAATAAATTGAAAAAGAGAGAAAGGGCCACAAAGATTCATTCGTTTGTAATGAAAATTTGTTGGACGAGTAAGAGATAATTTCGAGAAACTCTCGCATTTATTTTTTAAACGGATTTAGCCGAAATATCAGTTTCTTTAGATTACGCTGCTCGAGGGAAATTTTAATTTTATGCGCCTCATTAAACGCGAGACTCTGGCTTTTCTTGTGATTTAAAAAGAAAGAAGTACCTTTTTATTGCTCTGATGTTCCACCACAAATCTTTCTCATGCCCGAGCCAAGAATACATTTTCAAGCTATAAACGAGCCCACATCTTTTTTTAGCGAGCGTTAATAGCAGTCAATCCAAAATTCCAGGACTACAAGAAGTAGTGTCCTTGGCATAGTTAAAACTTAAAGGCTAGTTTTACATTAATCTTACGCAGACACTTATTTTAGATGCACTATACTTTCGTATTTTGTGTCTGTTATTTTCAATATATTGAGATGTGAGAAACGCAGGAAAAATCTTGCGGAATAAGTTTTTAAAAAAGCAGTGACGCCTAAACATTTCTAGACACCCACAGATCATCGTATTGAAAAACCAAAAATTTGAACTTCAGCAGTTGACAAGACGTTTGCAAAGGCAAATTTTGCAGAGCTAATTTTTGCATGGTTCTAGAGGTAATAATAATTTTTTGAACACCTAACCTGCACTAGGATTCTTTTTTATCATCACTATACTGTACCTATATGCTTTATTTTAAAAATTTTGATGGGATCTTTTCTTCGTAACATTTGAACTTTACCAATAAAATGTTTCAACAAAATGACAGCAACCTACTTATTTTATAAATTGACATTGACATTTATGGGGATAAATTGGCATTGCTAGCCAGACTTGACATTCTTTTTTTCTGCTCTGGTGAGTTTTAAAAATTTCAAAAGTATTTTTTATGTATTTTAAAGCACAAGATTTTCATTTCCCCTCTTATATTGGGGCAAAAGTGAAGCATTTGAAGTCTAACTAATTATTTTTTAAAGAATATTTTTAGTTAAACATAATTGATTGATATAAGAGCTTCAATTGCTGCCTGTCAACATTCACAAGATCAAAAAATCTTTCTACATAATTATGCATGAATAATTAATTGCCATCATTTTTTTAAATCACAGTACAATGCAATTACTCAGCACAAATTGAAGCACAAGGTACAGTAATTTTTTCAATTGATTAAACAATTCAGAAATAATCTTCGAGGCTGAATAATATGTAGCCAAAACTTTTAAAAAGTACAGAGAATAAAAATTGCTCGTCAATTTCTGTTCAATTGCTCTATACAACAATCTCACCTACAAAGATTTTCTCTGTAAAACTAACGTTTCTGACCCCGTAAGGTCCTCGTCTCCCCATGTTATAAGGGTTCTCTATACACCGGAATTCTCTCTACAACGAATTTTTTGTGATCCCTTGACTTTTTTAGTAGTATAGAGAGAATCCACCGGAATTGTGATATTTGCGGTTGGATTGACGATCTGCAGTTTTTCCTTCGTTTTATCTATTTCTCTTTCACTCGTTATATTTGCGATAATTTATTTTTCCGCAATGAAATATTTAAAAAAAAATGAGGAGAAGAAGGATCGAATGACTCACCATTGTCAGGAAAAGAAAGCTTGATCCCTCCGATTTTCCCGGCTGATCGAACCCCGCGCTCCAGGGGATCTCTTTTGATGTCGGCGGGTTCGAGCACTCTGACGTGATGAGTAGGATTGCTGTTGTTACCCGGGATGACCTGAGTTGGGTCAGTGTTGATCGGCGACGCGATTTTCGACGCCATGGCCCGAAGAACGTCGTGGTTGTGCAGGATGTTCAACGCTGTCGCAGCCGACGCGTAGTAGCCGACTGCTGTCGAATTTTCTGCTGCTACTGACGATGATGTCGAGGACCGGGGTTGAGCTGCTCCACTTGCCGCGTGGTTGTGAGGTCTGTGTATAATGAAAGAGAATATTTTTGAATTTCAATTAGAAAGGTTTAAAAATTGTATTGCTGTGTTAAAAATTCATGAATGAAGTTGTTATACAGTCAAACCTCGTTAAGACGCCCCCAAATAAAGTACCATTCTTGGCAACCACCAACATTTTGAATGAAACAAATTTCCTCAATACTAAATGCCATAGAAAACCTCAATAAGACACCAACCGCCATCCACCAGCATTAATGATGAAACAAAAAACTGTTTTGTATTAGTTTTGTCTTTGTTACAATGCCAACATTGGGGTACAATTATATTTTCTGTCCAGGATCTTGTATTGGTAAGAAGAAAACAAAATGTCAATCTTCATTTCTCAAAAACTTCAAGCAATATACAGTATACTGTATTTACTCAAGTACCACGTGCACCTTTTTTCCCAAATTTCAGAAGAAAAAAAGGGGTGCACGTCATAATAAAGTGGGTACAAAATTTTCAAGAAGTAAATCCTTCAATACACGTGTAATATGAACTAATATTACCTCTATAAAACTCGTTTACATTGTTCTTTTGTAAAAAATGACTTTTTCAACTTTTAACTAATCTAAAAACAAGTTAAGTACGGATTTCACAATTTTTTGGTTTTTATTTGCAAAATTTTGTGGTTTCAGATTCACAAAAAAATTGGGGTGCGCGTCTTACTCGGGGATAAGATTTTAGCAAAATGTCCAACTCAAAAACCCCTCTGCGCGCCTTACTTGAGGGCACGTGGTACTTTGGTAGATACGGTAGACCTAATTTTAAAATTTGAATAAATTGATACAGATAAACTAATTTTCTGAAGGAGTAATGCTTAAATCACAGCAATACTCTTTGGAAAATTACTGAAGTTTCTGGAAAACTCATATTTCTATCACGTTTGAAGGAAAATCAAGTATTTTTGATTCAATTATTTAAAATTAAATATTTGATAAAGCTCCAACCCCTTTAAACCGCCAGAATTGCTCTGGACAAATGGTGACATCTTATTGGGGTTTGACTGTAGCACTGGATGAAGTTCTCTCTTGGCCGAACAATGACTTCCCGCATAAAAAAAAAATTATAAAACGTTCCCGGGATCTGATTTTTTGATTGCAGTTTTTTTTATTAATCTGGAAGAATAGTGGGGAAACGGGGTTTTATGTACAATACAGTGGGCCCTCATCTTACGTCATCAATCCGTTCCAGGATGGATGTCATAACATGGGGCTGTTGTAAGTTGAAACCTTATTTCCCTTAAGGTTACATTATAAAAAAATTAATTTGTTCCAGAAAATTTTTTAAACTAAAATTACCTTTATATTTCAATTTTTTGTCAGAAATTGCATTAATAGACACAAGACATGTTTGAAAGACTGTATAAAAAAATGGTAGGGGGTAGGACACAATGCATATAATTTTGGGTGGAAGTGAAAAGAATTTTGAGCCAGAAATGCGTTCAGGAATGACAGGCTCTCCAAAGAAAGAGCCAACAAGAGGGACAGGTTGAATTTCCAGAAACCGTGGAAGTTTGAGGAGTCTATGTTTCTTTTTTTCTTGGTCTTGTGCAATCTTGGCAAATTTTGCGCAAAATTTCCTGGAAATTTATTGTGACAGGATTTGTGTGTGACCTTTTTGACAAAATATTTTTAGAAGTTTTGGTTGCAAAACTTGGGAGATGCTGGGACGTGTGCTCAAGCACATGACTGCCTTTGACCAACAATCCAACCTTAGCTCTAAAAACACGCGTTTTTACATTTTTGTTTGAAAAGACTTCAAATTTAGTGCCTCAACTTCTTTTGGTGCAGGTGAACATTTTTTTGCAATTATGGATTGAATCTTCTAGCATTTTTTTGCCGCATACACAAGAAATATCTTTGACATTGTCCCTGATTCTTTTTCTTTGGACAGAAGCTTGTCACTGCTATAACTTGCGTTACCCAGCTGTTCTTTTTTTGTGGTCCAGGTGTACAAAGAGAATCAAACTTCGGGTATATTGGGGAAACAAGAATACCTTTGGTAGCAGGACATTAAATCGTCTGGAAACTAGATATTAGAAACACCTTGTGCAGTGCTCAGAGACAGTAATTGAGGTTGCAGCAAGGTGTTCTGGTTCTCGTTTGACATCAGTCCACTGAATTGGTACTAAGTTCCTCTCATGGGTCATTTTCACAAGCAACAAAAAGAGTCGTATCATGAAACCCCGACGTAAGTCGGGGGTTTTTTATTATTTAAAAAAACGTCGTAAGTTGAAACCGACGTAACATGGGCCCGTCGTAAGTCGGGGGCCCACTGTACAATATTTCAAAATGAATTCTCAGAAGGCATGCATTCCTTCTGAAATTTTTTGCAACTTCTTTTCTTTGGCTCAGCAGAAAGCTTGTCGGTTGATGGAATAGCTTGGGTACTTTAGGTATTAGACCAAAACATGATCATCAAAAAAAGGGAAAATAAATTTGTGAAGCGAAGCGCGAACTCGTGCTTTCTGCTCCAAAATCTCAAGTTCCAGCAAGAACGCCGAATTGCACAAGGTAAGTAGGGTCTTATTAGCTAAGACCGGCTAGGCAATCTAGTGCAAATGAACGGTCCGGAGAGAACAAGAACTTGTAAGTACTCATTCAAGTTTAAATTCTCAGATTTTTCTAACTTCGATTTTGCCCATCAAAAACTGTACAGGTGTAAGAAGTACATACCGGTAATCCTCTTAATTCATAGTTTTCTTTCCTTTCCAATTTAAATTCAATGGGACTAAAAAAATTGGCTTACAGAATATATTACTTATGAAAAATGGCCTGATTTCTGTTTAGTTTAAATACAGAAAATTATTATCTGGCCTATATAATGAGTTAATGGCAGCAGTGACATTTTTAAATATTCTCCATGCGAAACGCTTGTGAAAAAGTATTAAAATAATGATTGTGATAGATTTTCTTGGCCTTCTGGAACAGGTGAAACTGAGATGTAGCCCTCACTTCAATGCTGTATGCAAATGATGTCTTGAAAATTTGACACATAAGGTATAAGTTATAGAGCCGAATTTTTTTGAGATAGAGAGCAATACAATGCATTGTTTTTTGTGGGAAATTGGCCATTGTTTAATTGTAAATTTGAGATATAGTGATTTTAGACTTATGAAGGTTTGACGTAATCGCAATGTGATAAATGTATTTAAAATTTATTTTTCTGAGCCATGCATTCAAACACTCAGAAAACTTAATTAAACTTGTCGTCTCTTGACAAAAGGAGTTATAACTTTCCTTCGTTTATTTCCTAAACATACAGTCAGATATAAAACCAAACTAGTTTCCAGTGGTTTTCCGTAGGAAGTTATACGACTACTCTGTTACCATAATAATCTTAGGCATAGGACTGCATATTTTTAATTTATCAATGACATGCTCGTGATATTCTATAAAAATACCTTTTTACATGTACTATGAAAACGTCACCCGCTATATGTGTATTCTGATATTTTTTTTACATAATAAGTGCTTTTGCAGCATGCCTTCTTTTTTTGTTATATCAAAGGACACAAAAGTGCAGCCTGAGCTGGCAATCGAAAGCCTAAGAGCCTTATATACAGTACAAGCCTGAATCATATTTTCCCCCAAGATTTTCTATGTTATTTTTTGGAAAAATGTCATCCTATTCCATATTAACTTTCCTCAAAAAATTGTGGAGCTGAGAGGAACTAAAATCTGTGGCTTTATTAAACCTTGGATGGTGGAGGGTTCCTGGTCATCCTGTGGCAAAGTCGGGATTTTTTTTGGGCAAGGGGCAAAGTATAGGGGTAATTTATATTTTCTGTCCATGTGAACAAAATCAGCACACTCTTCATTGGGAGGAAACAAAAAAACCAATCCAAACATGGCAGATTCAATGAAATATTAGTTTGAATGAATGAACAGAAAGCTTTACTTTCTGCTTTTCAGTGTTCACAAGGTTCAATCAGCATTCCCACATCCAAACCCCCTCTCCACCCAACCCAAAGCCATTCAAACACAATCACTTCAGAATATAGAACAGAGAAAAAAGCTGTGTATGGATACCAAAATACAATAAATAACATTCCACAATGTACAACTGATGCGTATGCGTACACCCCCTTCTTTCCCTGACATTGAAAACAAAATATCAGTAAAAAGAATAGCTGCATAAGCCAGAATTATTTCAATATTGCAGCAGTTACTGAACCCAATGTAAAGCACCAGGTCTTCAGCCTGTTCCCAGATGAGGTTTAGTTGAATGAACAATTTAAAGAGAATCTTTGATAAGAAATCATATATAAGGCCAACAGTTTATCTTGATCCTCTATGATTTCAGAAGGGGTCTCTTCATTGACTTCCAATGCTTGTAAATCTTTCTTAATCTCATTTCTATCAGTATGGAATTCTGGGCATAAGAATACTTGTCAATATTAATTATAGCCATACAAAAAAGGAGCGCAAAATGTGCATAACTCCTCATCTGCCAATTTTGTATCTCAAAGACCTTTTTTTATTGCATCGATTTTCGAAGGGCTTTTTTCGTCAAATTTCTTCTTTGGCGAAAACAGGAGGGGGATATAGATGGGAAAATGCGGGAAAACGAATTCCTCGTCGTTTTCGAGTGAGTTTCGCGTCGATGCGACGAAAATGCCATGCAGCGACGGCGTCAATAAACCGTATCGCGAATGCGCAAGGAATGAACACGTTTAGTCGTGACGGAGTGCTGATGCATATGTCGACATCGTCGTCGTCGGAGGAGAATTGGAAATGAAAAATAACTAAAATAAAAATAACACATACGAAGAGAGAGAGAGACGAAATAAATAAATATATTTCCCGCGAAATTAAGCGAGGAATGCGTTATTCGTAATCATGCTTCGTCCCCGGAAATCTCCTGACGCATTCTTTCAACTATATGTACACCGGGGTTCTTGCGACACACCAAGAAAATTTCCGTTTTTCGCTGTGCTCGTGTTTTCTTTTTCCTTTTTTTTTTTTTAGCTTACTCCAGTGTCGCATAAATTGTTTGCTATGAAACGGATGTCCTTCCGGCATTTGGAATTCCGTTCCTCGTTCTCAACCTTTTGTTTTGGAAATGAAGGAAAAGACGTGGTCCTGGTTTTCGCCTTATTTATTTTTTGAAAGGGGTTCGAAAATCCTCGTCGTCGAGTTCACCCCAAAAATCAGGGATTGATGAAATCTTTTTTTATCAATTAATTAATAAAAAAAAACAAGCCCCTAAAATTGACTGCGTGCGAATTTTTTCCCAAATTTTTTGTAGAATTTTGTGATTAGTCGTCTGAGACACGTTTCGTTACCCAGGATCTTATTCATTCGTTGTCTGTCGCTTAAACTAAATCTTTTCGTCAATGTCGAGTCAAGTGCCTTGTACTGATTTTTTTTTACAGATATTCAAGTTTTAAATAAAATACGTCATATACCGCTTGTTTGCATTTTAAATATTTCACGGTACAGTATACTCCAGATAAAACCTTGACGCGCCAATTGTTGACAAATCATTCAACTCGACGCGTGTCCAAATAATATATGCGAGTGTCACGCGATTTTCTGTCCGGTAAACTGTCTTCACTTCGCGTTAAAAGCTGTTTTTTTCTTGACTAGTAAACTTAAAGAACTAAGACAACTATATTACAATCGTATAAAGAGGACGTGTTTGATCAAAAGTTTACGACTTCTTAGAAACGTTGATTACGGGTTTTAAAAAAGGCATTTGGGATCCGCGAATGTGTAAGTTTTCTATTTATATTTTCCAATCAGGACTTTTGTCCCACCGAAAAATTGAAATACATTTATCCCTTTATCTTTTTGGGATTTCTAAAGGAAATCCCCAGCTTACCCCCACAGCTGAATGATGCGTTTTATTTTCTGAATTGATCCTTTTCTTGCCTCCTTTTTGTAATCCTCAAATACATAAGCACTTTACCAAGTGCCAATTTATATTCACGATTTTCGCACCTACATACGCAGTATTCATGCAATGGTTTTATGACTGTTTTTCCTCGTTCTTTCCGAGTGTGTGTGTTATAAACAGCGCCCAGGAAAGCGTTCTATATGTTTTGCGTGTTTAACAGGGTTGTTCTCGTTGTGCACACTCAGGACGGGGCCTACGCACTGACCGCGTGAAGGTGCAAGTCGTTATAGACCCTTAAGCGCGTATATATCTTTGGACTGAAAAACCCCACAAAAAATAACTAAAACGAAAATATGGGAGAAACTACGTCATAAACAAAGGTCACGAAATACCCAGCGAAAAAAAATGAAAGCCTCTACCCCCGCATTTGCTTGACGATATCCTGTCACAGCTGTGTATTGGGTCTCGTTATTATTCCTTTTCGTCGTCCAGAAACGTAAGATAGAGAAAAAGGAGAAATTCCTGAGAAAGAATCTTCGTCAGATGTTGGTTCCTGTTTCGGGTGAGGTGACCAAGGTCAAGAACTGGAGTCGGGGCCCTTGGCGAAAACCGGAAGATGAAAGTTTGGCAACTTTGCATACCATTTTTTTTACGAGAACAATAAGAGAAAAGCTGGGCCTTTTAGGGTAAGGAATTCCGAGCAAAACTCTGTGAGTGAAAAAAAATCTCTCACATTCTTAATCATCATTAGTATTAATTTTTTCCCATGAGGCTGCAATTGAAGACATCGCAGTTAGATAAAAAATTAGGTAAATTACTGCTTCGTTATTGCATAAATGTAAATAAATTCGAGAATCATGCTCACTTTCACTGCAAATATGATTCATGAATTCAAATTTGAAGGGATTCCAAAAAAATCGGACATCACAAGTCTTTGAGTTTGGAAATTGTTTTCCATTTTGGTCGGTTAATCAAGAGAGATTATAAATTCCTATTCTAAATTATTAAAGCTTTTCATAATTAATTGATGTCTTACCTGGAGTATCAAGCAAATCATTCTCATATATTTTCTTGATCGTCTGGAACAGGTGTTCTAAAAAATAGGCCCAATTCAAAACAAAAAAATGCATCGAAAATTTGGTTAAAGGAAGGACCACAACAATTTTGAATCAGGGAGGCGGATAATTGAATTGAACTTGAAAAAATTACCGAAGGACTCACATGAAATTCTAATTAGTTTTTGACTTGAGAAAAACCTGTTTGACACGGCAATAAAAGGTCAATTCTATGATGAACACTTGAAAATTAAAGATTGAACCATGACAACTTGACAGAAAGTTTTGATAATAATGCAATGAAATTTTGCTTGGCACTTTTCCAATGATTTTTCTTGTCAAAATTTAACACGTGCTGATGGTGACAAGTTGAAAGTCTAGACCTAATTTTACAAAATGTTCCAGCAAAAAAAAAAATCTATTAATTCATTCAAAATGAAAATGATTACAAAAATCACGCAGTACAAAAAATGTGTTGGAATATGATTCTGACAACAAAATAATTCAATTTTATAATCGTACATAAATCAAAACCTGATGAAAATCCCCGAGACTCTTTTTCATGTACTGCTGTATATTCATTCGGATTTTTTTTTCCTTCAGCTTTTTTAAGCAATTCGTTTAAAATTCCCACCGTTTGTAGCTTTTGTTGTTCTTGGAGCTGAGCTTCAACCGGGTAAGCAAAAAATAAATAAATTATCCCGCCGGAAGTGAGAAGATATTCGAATTATCCGTTGCGTCAACATCATCACTTCTATTTCCTCTCTCGCAACTCTTCAATGTATTTCTCCAGATATTGCACCGACTAATTGGCTTTCAAAACAAAACAAAAAAGGGATTCACACGATCGTTTTCCCACCCACGAAGATTTGTTTCATACGCGATTGAAAGTCGAACGATTTTCCTTTCCGAATGTCGTTTTCCACTGGTTGTTTCCCCTCCATTTACTCAATTTTTATAAAAGGTTTCACTCGTGGGCGGAAATCGAAGAAGTTCCGAGTCAACTTGGATTCTGTTTATTGTCGTGCGAATGAATAAAAAAAAAAAAAGATAGCCTCTTCTTGACCGTTGGCTTCAATGAAGGGTTGCCATTTCCGGCGACAAACATCCTAAAGAATGATCACGTGAACGGACTTGCTACAGTCAACTTAACTGATCAGAAAACGTGTTCAATTTAACGAAGAACTTTAGAATAAATTGGAAAATGAACAGAGAATTATAAATGTGGTCAAACGTTTCCTATAAGTTTCACGTTAAAAAAAAATAATAACGGCGACCGGGGAAAATCGCACAGATGATTTTTTTTTAATTTCTTTGTTTTCGATCGACTGAATTAGTTTATTTTCTTTTGGAATCCTTCTGAAATATACCGAAACAAATGCTCATCGGCTATATAGTGGTTTTCGTGATTTTTTTTTGTGGATTAATTCTTTCGTGAGATTATTTTTCGTTTCAGGTAATTTTTTTTGTTTGAATGCTGCATTCGTGTACAGTATTCAAATAAAAATTACCCGCAAACTAAAATATTTATTCGTCTGCATTTTTCTCCCGACGTTGGAAAACGTATAAATATTCATCAATTTCGGCATTAAAATCCGAAAGATTTATTCCAGCAGATGGAATTTCGTGGGTTTTCGTTCGTGCTGGAGTATGGATTAGCGTGACGTTCGACGATGACGAATGACGGTGGGTGTCGTGGAATCGAAGTTTTAGCATTTTGAACAGATGAAAAATGTCCCGTGTTTGTCTCCCAATCACCGGGAAATGTTGACATTCATCGTGGGCGGGTACATACGTATGTGTATGTGCGAGTGCATGTGATGGGGATAGAAAAGCCAGCCAAGTCTTCTTCCCACAAAAAGGACCCAACTGGGAAATAATTCGCTTTTCGACGCGTGGCCGCAGTGGGATAGAAACCCAATGCCGTGGGTGCACCGCAAGTATTCTTCGCTCGTAGGGACGGGTGCCTTTTTTGTTGTTGCTGGAAAGCTGTTTTTTTTTTTTTTAGGACTGACTCGTCATTGGGACGGGTGTCTTTTTTTTTTGGAGGGCTGACTTGAAACAATGCATGCCAGAGCAAATATTCTTTTCAGAAAAATCAATACAGTGTTTTTTGAGTTCCTGGATGAAGTTCAGCATGTACATTTTTTTGTGAGCCAATGCACACAATATTCCTCTCCTACATAAAAAATTTGAATTGAAACTAAACTTATTACTAATGTAAATTAATACGGTGTTTGTAAAGAATCCGTTCAGTGAAAAGGAGGACTCCCCACTACGTGTATATTTAGGTTATTCACTTAGAATTAAACTGGCGATCATTTGTAAAGCAACCCAAAGTAATCCTAATCTATCCTAGTTCAGCTTAAGATATCCAAACCAAATCCGACTCGATTTTAAATCTGGAAAGCCACAATCGGATTCTTTAGTGTTTTTATGAAGTTGATTTGTCCAGCTTTCAACAAAAATAAATAAATGTGACTTTATTCAAAATCTGGAAGCCACGATCAGATCATTTGGTTATGTTCGGAAATTGATTCATGCACCATTTAAAAAAATAATGTGACTTTATCGTCGGAAGTCTGAAAAGCTACAATAAATGAATTTATATGATTGTTATCGGAAGTTCATTTATCCAACTTTCGAAAAATAAATGCTGTGACTTTGTTCAAAATCTGGAAATATACCACAATCGGATTCATGTGATTGTGTTAATTCGGAAGTTGATTCATGCAAAATTTTTGAAAATTAATGTGACTTTATTGGAAATCTGGAAAGCCACAATCACATCCATTTGATTGTGTTCATCAGCAGTTGATTTGTCAAATTTTCGGAAAATAAATGCTATGTGAGACTTTATTCGAAACCTGGAAAACCACACTCGAATTTATTTGATTACGTTAATACGTTGATTCATCCAACTTTCCGAAAATAAATTGCTGTGTGACTTTTATTGAAAATCTGGAAAAATAAACCACAATCGAATCCATTGGAATTGCGTTCAAAAGTTGATTCGTCCCCCAGCTGAACCACAATAATGCCCCGGCGGCAAGGGGAAACGGCGCGAGGAGGAGAAGGAAAAACAAAAAGCACACGGGTTGCGGATGAGGGGGAATGGGAAAACAAGGAGAGGAACCCGCGGATTCGAATTTCAAACATTGACGCGTGTGTGTGTGTTTATGTCCATCAAAAGGGAAGGAAGGAAGGAAGGAAGGAAGGAAGGAAGGAACAGAGCGAGATGGGACAAGATGATTCCCAGAGTCGACTTCGGAAGCCGGAAATGGGGCCGCGGATCAACCCGTGGGATCCCTCGACACTTTCGTCGTTCAGGGTTTTGAGGACAAAACCCCTGATGGAGTGGTTGGTGGAGGGCAGGGGTTTTCCCTTCATATCATGGGCACCACCACCACCAGCAAAGACACACNATATCCCCCTCCTGTTTTCGCCAAAGAAGAAATTTGACGAAAAAAGCCCTTCGAAAATCGATGCAATAAAAAAAGGTCTTTGAGATACAAAATTGGCAGATGAGGAGTTATGCACATTTTGCGCTCCTTTTTTGTATGGCTATAATTAATATTGACAAGTATTCTTATGCCCAGAATTCCATACTGATAGAAATGAGATTAAGAAAGATTTACAAGCATTGGAAGTCAATGAAGAGACCCCTTCTGAAATCATAGAGGATCAAGATAAACTGTTGGCCTTATATATGATTTCTTATCAAAGATTCTCTTTAAATTGTTCATTCAACTAAACCTCATCTGGGAACAGGCTGAAGACCTGGTGCTTTAAATTGGGTTCAGTAACTGCTGCAATATTGAAATAATTCTGGCTTATGCAGCTATTCTTTTTACTGATATTTTGTTTTCAATGTCAGGGAAAGAAGGGGGTGTACGCATACGCATCAGTTGTACATTGTGGAATGTTATTTATTGTATTTTGGTATCCATACACAGCTTTTTTCTCTGTTCTATATTCTGAAGTGATTGTGTTTGAATGGCTTTGGGTTGGGTGGAGAGGGGGTTTGGATGTGGGAATGCTGATTGAACCTTGTGAACACTGAAAAGCAGAAAGTAAAGCTTTCTGTTCATTCATTCAAACTAATATTTCATTGAATCTGCCATGTTTGGATTGGTTTTTTTGTTTCCTCCCAATGAAGAGTGTGCTGATTTTGTTCACATGGACAGAAAATATAAATTACCCCTATACTATTTACCATCCTGTCGCAAAAGTTCAAGGAAATATTCTTCAATGGAAGAAAAAATTTATGCAGCACATGAAATGCTAAACCTTTGAACAAATGAAAAAAATTGCCAATGGCTGGCTGAAGAATTTTTTTCCAAAGCTACGCGTAATTGGGACAACCCTTGTACTCGCATATCAATCAACCCACCCAAACATAGTTTAACAATACGATTTTTTCTGACGAACGGCTATTTATTTGCTCAAAACGCAAATGCTGTCTTGCAAATTTGACCAAAAGAATTCCATTGAATATTCGTCAAACAAGTATTGAGTGACATTTTGATGGGACATTGTTTTCATTTTTGGCAAGCTGTTGAAGAGATACAAAAACTGTGAATATTATGCAATTTTTTCGCGTACTATACGCGTTCATTTATGCCAGATTAAAGCAAAGATGACCTGGATTGAACATGATTTCTTCCATATCATTTTTCGTCATTGTTCTGGTTTTATGAAGTGGACGTTCCAATTGAATTTGGATGGAAGATTGTTGTCCCTGTATAGTCTTAAATCCTGGAAATTATTAAAAGTTCTAGGCGAAGAACTTTTTAGTCTGCTTTTTCCGACTTTTTTACCCCGATATTAATAAAGGGTCTACAAAAGTCGCAAAGAGTCTCTTTTATGACGCAAACTTAATTTTAACAAACGGACTAACTGGAATTATTGCTGGATATTGTGCATAGAAAAGCGAAATGCAAAAAAGAAAGATATACCGTATTTCTGGAAAATGTTTCATTCGCGTCATGCGCTTCATTTTCATCTGGAAATTAATTCATGTCTCAAATGCGTCATGCACTTGTTTTTTTTTTATTCGGCATAAATCCGGAAAATAATCCACGTTTGAAAATTGAAAATGCAATGGTTTTCTTTTCCAAATAATTTGGCGCAGAAAGAGACGGCGAAACGTGCGCGTCATCAGAGCCAAAGACCAGCAGTAGTCCGGATCAGTGTCGGGAGGACGACGGGAACGACGTCGACGTCGAGTGTCGGTCGTCAACAGACTCCCAACAACAATACTATCATCATCATCACCACCACCATCATTTGCTCCACCTTCCATCCAATCATCATCATCAACATCAACATCAGCAGTCCGGGGACTACGAATCAGCAGAGACTGCCTTGGACGCCATGAATTTCGCCACCATGACGGACTTCAACGCGAGTGTCGCTTATGCCGGGCATCAGGCCAATGGCGATTTTCAGGGATTTTTGCAGCGGTGCGTTTGTCCCACAGCCATACACGTCTTACTACCGCAGTGGTCGCCCGTTTAGGCTCAAGGCTTGGCTTAGCTGTGTGAGTTGCGAAGCACTCAGGTATATGTCTTATTTATTGGCGCCTTATCAGTGGGCCCCCAACTTACGACGGGCCCATGTTACGTCGGTTTCAACTTACGACGTTTTTTTTTAAATAATAAAAAACCCCTGACTTACGTCAGGGTTTCATGATACGACTCTTTTTGTTGCTTGTGAAAATGACCCATGAGAGGAACTTAGTACCAATTCAGTGGACTGATGTCAAACAAGAACCAGAACACCTTGCTGCACCCTCAATTACTGTCTCTGAGCACTGCACAAGGTGTTTCTAATATCTATTTTCCAGACAATTTAATGTCCTGCTACCTAAGGTATTCTTGTTTCCCCAATATACCCAAAGTTTGATTCTCTTTGTACACCTGGACAAAAAAGAAAAGAACAGCTGGGTAAAGCAAGTTAGAGCAGTGACAAGCTTCTGTCCAAAAAAAAAAAAGAATCAGGGACAATGCCAAAGATATTTCTTGTGTATGCGGCAAAAAAATGCTAGAAGATTCAATCCATAATTGCAAAAAAATGTTCACCTGCACCAAAAGAAGTCGAGGCACTAAATTTGAAGTCTTTTCAAACAAAAATGTAAAAACGCGTGTTTTTAGAGCTAAGGTTGGATTGTTGGTTGCAGGCAGTCATGTGCTTGAGCACACGTCCCAGCATACCCCAAGTTTTGCAACCAAAACTTCTAAAAATATTTTGTCAAGAAGGTCACACACAAATCCTGTCACAATAAATTTCCAGGAAATTTTGCGCAAAATTTGCCAAGATTGCACAAGACCAAGAAAAAAAAGAAACATAGACTCCTCAAACTTCCATGGTTTCTGGAAATTCAACCTGGCCCTCTTGTTGGCTCTTTCTTTCAAGAGCCTGTCATTCCTGAACGCATTTCTGGCTCAAAATTCTTTTCACTTCCACCCAAAATTATATGCATTGTGTCCTACCCCCTATCACTTTTGTTTTATACAGTCTTTCAAACATGTCTTGTGTCTATTAATGC
>CAJPEX010001034.1:21950-70267 GCA_905338405.1 Notodromas monacha
TTTTGTATTACTGTAGTTTTGTATTTGTTACAATGCCAAAATTGGGGTCAAATTATAATTTCTGTCAAGGATCTTGTATTTTTAAGAGAAAAAAATTATGATAATTTTTTTTTAATTTGAACAATATATTGACCTAATCTTAAAATTTGACTAAATTGATGCAGAAAAATTAATTTTCTGAAAGAGATAATCCATTGATCACAGGAATACTCTTTGGAAAATTGCTGAATTTTCTAGAAAAACTGTATCTCTGTCACTTTTGGAGGAAAATCGAATATTTCATAAACTGCCGACCCCTTTTAAACTGCCAAAATTGCTCTGGACAAATGGTGGCGTCTCATTGGGGGTTTGACTGTAATTGTTCTAGAAAATAAAAATAATGATCTTATCACTGTCATCAACGTCCATGTGTATAGACTCTCGGCATCTCGCATCAGCCCGACACTATTTGCAAGTGCCGAAAAATATATCGCGCAATTTGGGCCACGGAGACAAATTCTTTCCTGCGCTTAATTCGTGTCCGAAAAAGCCGCGGCACTTCCTCGCGAAAATTTGCCAGGGGCGTACAACTCGAAAGAAAAAAAAAAACGGCGTCTTTTTGGCGTCCTGGATTCTGCACTTGCCTCTTCTCTATAATAAGTCCCCCCCCCCCCCCCCCCCCCTCTTAATGTATAAGGGCGGCCCCCAGCATGCAAAAACAAACAAAACTGTCGCCGTGCATAAAAACAACAGCTGGAATGACGATGCGAAAAATGCGACCATGGAAAAACTGCGCCAGTCCGTTTATGAGTCCGCGAATGTCTCACATCCTGTTAATCGGCGGGACTGGGTTTTTGAATGTGGTTACTTGGTTAGTGAGTACCTGGGAACAGCAGAGAAGAAGTCCAACTGAAAATCATTCAGAACCCCTCTACAAGTGGTCTTTCATAATTCGTAAAAGAAAAATAATAATTGCCCCAATTTCATTCCAGAAAAAAAAAACGCATTTATCTGCAAAAGTTTAAACTAGTCGAACTGCTTTGAATAATGAATCTATATGATAAAACATTCTTCGAGGATATGAATATAGGAATTCCTTTGCAGATGCTGCGTGCAAAAAATTGGCTGATTACTTAATTACATTTGTTTTATAATAGTTTGGTTTCCTGTTTCTGTAAATTTCCTAATTTTCCCTTCGTTCCATGAGTTTAAGATTGGTCCCGATAGGTGTAGTGCATACATTTCCAAGTCATTAATCACCTTTTGAATTTAAATAAACCCATTCTTGTCGGAAGCCACTGTATTTTCTAGTGATGAGGACATCTTTAAAAAAAAAAAAACTACACGAAATAACGAAAAATATTCCTTGGCAGAATTTATGACGAATTTATAAGTATGTTTTTTATTAATTCTTATATTGGACTCCGTTTTGAATAATCAATTAATAAACGCTTAAACTGGCGGGAAATTGTTTTCTTCAAGAGCGTGCGGAACTAGGACAAAATCTGTTTTCTTCCGTCGAAGAATTTATTCTCACGGGCATTTCAGGTCTACAAATCGTGTTATAAATAAGGTAAAAATTTAGTGACAAGGAGAAATACGACTTCAAAGTCCAGTAGTATTAAAACAGCTTCATATGGCTAATTTTCAGAATAAACTGCACGTGTGAAAACCTAAGAGAAGACTTGAAAATAGTTTTACTGCTTGGTTTCGAATCATGCACAAATCCGCGGAAAAATGAGAAACCTTTCGAAAATCGGAGTAATTCTTTCAAAAAAGTATTCACAGTTAAATTTTCAGACATTTGTTTAAACTCAACTGTGATATACACTTATACCTGTGGCAGAAGTAAATTCATTCATCTAAATTTAGAAACAAGGCTTTTGAAGTCACTGTTTGCACCAAAAGCTTGTGCGTCAGTGAGATAAGAATCTGGCATGAGGGTTAAAATTTTCAGACATTTGTTTAAACTCAACTGTGATATACACTTATACCTGTTGCAGAAGTAAATTCATTCATCTAAATTTAGAAACAAGGCTTTTGAAGTCACTGTTTGCACCAAAAGCTTGTGCATCAGTGAGATAAGAATCTGGCATGAGGGTTTTCCAGATTCTTATCCCCAAAGAAAAGTTAGATTTAGAGAAGTGAAAATATCTCAAGATCTGTCAATTGGGTTAATTTTGAAATGATACAAGAAAAGTTGAAGAACATCTTTGGTTTCAATTTAAGATAATGTGGAATTTTCTAAGTGTAAAATTCGCAGAGTTATTTGCTTTGGAAGTTTGTGCGTTGGGAATTGCACCATAGGCAAAGCATCTTTTCTTTGCTGATTTTCTTTTTCTTTTTCAAAGTGAGTTTTATTGCACAATGCACGATTGTATTTGCTGATTGTGTGTGTGATTGTTGTCTTCATGAAACCTGTGATCAGAAACAATAATAAGAGACCTCTTTCAACATCCAAGGAGTGAGGATGCTCCAGCTTCTCTTATTTTTCTGCAGCCATAATGCAGTTTTGTACTTATAAAATTAAATTCCCTTGGAGGCTGGGTAACTACCTCAGCACTCAGATGTCTCTTGCATCTGGAAAATTTTTAATGGTCGAATTTTAGACGTTATTTATGGTCTTTTACAATGAAGTGAGTCTTTTATTAAAGTTCTTTATAAGTTTCTTAATTTTTTATTAAGACGAGTTATCCAAAATGTGGACCGTGTTGAACTTCTTTTCATTAAAGCAAACTAGCTATTTATTCCATCAAAAATACTGCAATTTTTGAATTTGAGGATTAATTCTGATGAAACAATTCATCCAGAGATGCTATGGTTTCACGTAGCTTTCTTTGCTGATGTTCAATTCAATTCATTGGCAATGTGGAGAATTTAAAAGAAATATATATTTTAGAATAAAAACTCAAGAATTTGGATGGGCTACAACCAGGTTGATTTCACCCGATTTTAAAGTTGGTATAATTCAGCCCTTTTTTGCACTCTCAAGTTTTGCAACCCTTTTTGTGTGATGCATGTCAGGGGTCCTTAGACTCCAGACAAAGAAATTAGGTTCAGTGAAATAATGACATGGGCAATTGGCCGTTTGCGGCCTGAGGTAGAATCCTCAACTTTGATGATATATTTCCAAAGTATAAAATGTCCAACACAGAATACAAGCTTTCTCGGAGTGATGTTTGCATGCACACTTCAGGAACAGGAGTGATGGTCATGATGAGGTTTCCCATGACAATGCACATGAGAGTTGAAAACAGAATGATGAAGAATGGAGAGAAAGGAATCAGGAAAACTATCCTTCAAGGACAAGTGAAAGTTTTTAGAAGATAGCTGTTGAGTTTCTTGAAATTTAGTCATGATGATCCAAAATCTTGGAGGTTTGAGAACAGGCAGGAGAACCAAAGTTATGCCCTTTTCTCACAAAGATGCTCATGGACAAGTTTTTGGGGATACCAATTCTTGTTCTTTACAATTAGAATGGCAAATTAGAGTTTTGCTATTTTAATTCGCAACAGGCAATTTAATCTGCGCATTTTCAATATTTTATTAGCACACAAAACATATTCTTGGAATCAGAATATTATTGAATAGATGCATAGTCGTTACTCTCAAGCACGTATGCAGTACTTTCTTTGCAAACTTCATTCTTCTCTCGCAGTTCTCCCTCAACAGTGGGACATTTCATTGTTTGCCCCCTGGAGAAAACTGTAAAACAGCAGCTGCTTGGAATTTTCGCCTCTTTGGCTGTCAGCATTCGCAACAATGTGTCGACTTCCTCCTCGTTGAAAAAAATAAAATAAATAGGGTATATGGAGTATATTTTATTTGTGAAAGAAGAAGGAGAATATCCACTGGGGCAAGCAAAGCTTTGAATAGAACCCCAAGTCAAAAAAAGGGGGGGGGGGCCCCCCTCGACTTTGTTGACGTGCTTCTCAGTGGGACGCCGTTATTCACAGACATCGTCATGCGGAATCGTTGTCGCATGTAATGTCACGCAATATATTGTATTGCCATCAATGTGTAGCATGTTCTGGATCCAGGCTTTCTGTTGTCGATTTATTCCCTTTTCCAAGGATATCATTTTATTTCCGGAAATTTTGTCTGTATATTCAGACATGCTGCATGTGCGGTGTTTTATTCTGAAGGGGGGGTTTTTTTTTAATAAACCATGAAACGCTTTTTTGCGTTCCGATGTTTTTTGAGTCAAGATGCTTCACATAAACTTGGGATCGAAAGGAAAGCGAAAATTTTAACTGGTTGTTCATTCGCCAAGATATTTTCCTAGGTATACTTTGGCCAATTTTTTTCCCCTCGTGGCTAGCTTAAAAATTTCAAATATCTGAGCAGTTTTTTTGCTTTTAGAAGATGGTTTCCAGATCACGAGGATTGTGTTAAGAAGATTTTAGATTTTTTGCCAAGATTTTTCAAGGTGTATTCCGGCCAACTTTCATATTTTCCTCGTGGATATAGCTCAAAAAATTTAAAAGGTCTGAGCAGTTTTTTCTTTCAGAAGATGTTTTGCAGATCTCGAGGATTGTTGTTGAGAAGGTTTTTTCAATAATTTGACCCGCAGTATTCCCATAATTTGATATTAAACTATCTAAATATATATGCAAAAGACAGGCAAACGTTTTTTTCGAGGCTGTGATCGAAAGCAAATTTTAATTCTCCGCATGCTTTCAAATTTACCTCCGGGATTAAGCAAAAATATTGACCCCATGCCGAGACAAATGATGTAAATTTCAATCTGTAAACATTCAGTTTAAATCCATATTTGTCCCCCAAAAATTTGCTATTAATAAAAATGAATCTGAAGAATGCTGAGAAATGTTTAATCAACCGTAATATTACCAACTGAAACATGCCACGCGATTGATTAAAAATGTATGGAAATTGTGACGCCACTTCAAATCCTTTTCAAATTTAAACTCAAAGCATCCATGAAAACCTTTGAAAATTCATCAAACCAATCAAAATTTACTTCTTTTTTTTATACAGATTTTAAGCTGCATTAAAAATATTCCAGATGCAAGAGACATAAGTGCTGAGTTAGTTATTAGCCTTCAAGGGAATTTAATTTTAAAAGTGCAAAACTACATTATGACTGCAGAAATAAGAGAAGCTTGAGCATTCTCCCTCCTTGGATGTTAAAAGAGGACTTCATTATTGTCTCTGATTACAGGTTTCATAAAGACAACAATCACACACACAATCGGCAAATACAATCTTGAACTGTGCAGTAAAAAACTTGCTTTTCAAAAAGAAATAAAATCAGCAAAGAAAACATGCTTTGCCTATATAGTGCAATTCCCAACGCGCAAACTTTCAAAGCAAATAACTCTGCAAATTTCACACTTACAAAATTCTGCAACATCTCAAATCAAAGCTGATGATCTTCTTCAACTTTTTTATTCCTACAAAAATTTATCTGATTGTCTGATCTTGAGATATTCTCACTTTTCTAAATCTAACTTTTCTTTGATAATAAGAATCTGAAAAACCTTCATGCCGGATTCTTATCTCACTGATGCACAAGCTTTTGGTGCAAACAGTGACTTTAAAAGCCTTGTTTCTAAATGTACACAAATGAATTTATTTCTGCAACACTTGTTATTGAAGAAATTATTCTGTCAGAGTTGGGGCAAGCTTTTACGTGTTTTCTTTTGTAGAAAAAAAATCTGGGATTCCAAGACAGCTTAGCATCGCGCAGCAAGCTGTATAAACCCTACGTTTATTATTGAAGCTGGGAGCCGAAGGGATTGGAAGCTAATAATTCAAGCAAGTATCCAGAGTGGGAAAAAACACAAGCACACACACACAAAAAAAGGAAATGAAAGTCTGTATATATAATATGCGAAAAGGTTTCCATTACGCGAAGACTTTGCCAGCGTCGGGATTCGCGTCCCGCGGCGAGCATTAAAAGAGAGCTTCACTTCCACAGAAAAGAATCCTTCCTTTTACAGATTCCGAGCTGATGGGGGAGAAAAACACAAACACATCAACAACAAAAAAAAAACAAGGCATGTAAAATTGATACGAGCTTCAAGGAAAAAAAAAAAAAAGAAGAAGACAAGCAAGACGAAAAAATAAATAAAAGGTTGTACAGTATTTGTCATCCATGTGACACATCGCCGTCATCAACTGCACAAAAATTTATTCCTCCACGCGTTTCCATTTCTTGCTTCTATTTTGTTTCTCTCTGAACAAGAGGAACGTCAACAAGTTCGAAAAACATTTTCATGATATTCAGGGACAAACTTGCAGATGTTTGTTACAGTTATAATAATCTACAATATGTAAAGAAAATGCTTGGGAATCAATTATATTTCATGCGGAGCAAGAAAACCGAGGGAGCAACATTTAAAATCGCAGGAATGCCTACAAGATTAAAAAAAAAGTCGGTGAAAATATTTTTAAAAATTTTCAATCGATAAAAATAGATTTTTTGCGGTTTTTGGGTGAAATTTCCAGCCCTCAAATTTGTAAGACGTACCATGAAAATAAATTGACCTCATATTTTTGCATGAGAATTGAAGATCTTGAGAAGATTCTTCAATTTGAAAGCGGAATTTAATTACTTGCATATATATAGTCATCAATTAACCATAGGTCATTTGCCTCTTTAGAATGGTATTTTAAGAAATGTCCGGGTAATTTAGTTTTCAAAGCAACATTTTCATGAGCTGTTTTGACAGAATGCATAACTGGTACAAATTTGCGCGAAGTTCGTTAAAAATCACTTTGAATTTTTTTCATGAAAATTTATCTCGTTTTATTCGTTGATTAAATAAAAAAAAAAAACTCAATGGCCGCAGAAACAGTTTAAAATGTTTCGCCTACACGGGATTACACACAAACAAAAACTAATTTCGCAAACGACTTATTTAGAGCATATTAAAATCAGGCGAAAAATACGGATTTCGGCAAGATGCGATTAATTTATGTAATTCATTTGTATTTATTTTTCTTAGCAAAAACCTCGATTTTATGGTAACCAACGTGTATGTGTTTTTTTCCCCTCTTCGACATGGGTTTCATCCTAAGGTTATCCTGGTAAAACATTTTTTCTTCTATCTCTCCTCGGATCCCCGATGAAAGTCCCCTGAGGCGCTTTGGAAATGGGATACATTGGAAAGCATTAACCTTTCATGCTCTTGATCATCCGGATGCCGGAACGAAAAGGGCATTAAAAATTTGCGAAAGGAAAATCCCCGAGTGGAGAGAGAAGCAGATGCTTATTTTTTTCTTTCTCTTTTTTTCCCATTTTTCCTTGTATGTTTATACCCCTGAGTTGGGGAATGCTTTTGTGTTGTTTCCAGTTCAGCGAACTGAAGCCTATGAATGTCGTAAAGGTCATCCACATTTAATAAGAAGCCTGGTCTACGATGTTTAAATTGTAACCCTATTTTGAATAAATCTATCGTGAAAAAAAATTAAATTTGAACTCGTGTCGAAACTTTGAGGCATACGGCGAAGAAATCTTTGAGAAGTTCATCAACATTTCAGCTCTTCTCAAGACTCGTGTCATTTTTAAAAATTTAACTCAAGATTTCCCAGAAAAATCATGCGTCAGTATAAATCAAGTCTCTTTTTTTTTACTATCCCGAACTAAATACTGTTTAAACCAATTTCCAGCTCAAATTGACGGTAATCATGAGGCTTTGACGATCTCATGGCGAAAACGCAATGGTAAAATTTAAACTTACACCTTCATCTTGGAAAATTCAATGCGAAATACAAGCAGTTGAACATTAGTTCAAAAATTGTCTCCAAATCTTTAAAATAAGTGTTTTTTGCGAAGAATCCATGATGAGGTTCATCAGTTAAATGTAGAGCTGTGATAATAATAATAATACAATGGAAAGCTCAATTGGCTTAGTAAAGACGAGCATTTTCAAGATTCTCGCTGAAGTTTACAACAACAAAAAATCGTCGCAGACTTCGAAAAATATTTGAAAGCAACCTATTGGAAACACGATCTTACTTGTGAAATTAGGAATGAAAAAATAAATCAGCGATGAGCTTAAAGGAAACAAATAAAAACCCATCATGAACAAAGACGAGGCTTTTTCAATTAAATCAAATCACACTATACGTGACAGTCATCGCGAAGAAATCATTCCCACCCACATTATTCGTGTCCATTCCAAAAACCTAATGAGGGGTGGAAATATAGAAATGAAAATGAATTCGCCATCAGAGCGACAAGATCGAGTGGTTCTCCTCGCCACGAGTGTATTGTATATAAATATAAATATATATACAGATAAATATATGGGCACAATGTCAGGGAATCTCTGCTTCTAGAACCTACACGTATTATATATATAGGAGAAAAAAAATGAGGCGCAATGAGGTAGAAACAAGAGACTGGGCGAGAAATATAAATGAAACTCTGCTGGACGCGAGGCCTTATTTCGAGAGAAGAAGTCCAGCAGAATGCAAATCGGAAGCAGTAATTAATTCAGTGTTGCGCCTTTTATTCCCCCCCCCCCCCCTCTCTCTCTGTACCCCCCGAATCCCGAACCCCCGGGGGTCTTCCATCACGCGACCAAGTCGGTGTCGCGTACGTGTGCCAGCCAACTTTCGTCCCCATGCGCGAGGGGTTTCCTGCAAAAGTCCGGCAAATATCAGCAGTGTCAAATTTTTAGGAATTAAACGTGGATGGTGGACGAATTTTCCCGCTTTTTTCTGGTGTCTTTCTGTAAAAAAAAAAATGCACACGATTAAATAATTGATGAATAAATGAAAATTTGCGATATGGTTAGAAATACATGTTGAGGCATATTTTGTTGTAGGACACGGGAGCACCAAATATAATTGTAATATGCAGTAATTATTTTGCGGGCTTCGCAGTTTTGGTGATGATCCGCAAAAAGTTTGATGAGAATTTTCACATAAAAATTAGTTTCAGAAGCTATTTTAGCTGTTTGTCCAATGGCTAAAATTTCAATTGAATTTTATAAATTTTCGAATCATGTTGCTTTAGTGGAAAATAAATGACACAATAATGTTCACCCATAATTTTGAAAAGCCGACTATTTAATTGCGCCTTTCTCTTGAGAATTAATGTTCATTGTTTGCCTTTAAAAAATCACACCGATTTGGCATTCAATAACATAAACGTGGACATCTGAGATAATTTTCAAGATATCTCATGTTAAACTTTGGATATAACTTCTGAGGCTTCCGTTTTTAGTGATGATCCTCAAATTTATGGGCAAGGATTTTCCCACAAGACTTTGTTACAAATATTTCACGGGTTCTCCGCTGAATTTTCATTTTTGGTCCCTCATATCTGTTTTAGGAAATTAGCTGACGCAAGAATTTTCATCTGTAACTTATTTTGCAAAGCCAAGTTCAGCATCAGTACGTTATTCTCTGCATGATTATTTCAATTCAATTTTTGAGAATGTTCTTCTTCATAAAAAAAACACCCAGGAAATCCAAATAAAATTAATATTTCCATATAATAGTCTTCCATCACAAAAAAATACTTCTGGTGTATGAATCAGGTTTATACATCAATATATTTTTGCCCGTTTTCTCCTCTTAGGCGGATATGGGATGACTGTAGTGAGTCCCCAAGATGCGGACATAACTGGTGCATCAAGAGTGTCCCCAAGTCAAAATGTCCCTAAGTCAAGTCTCATTTTCCCTTAGACTTACATTATATAATTTTCACTTGAGTGTCATTCTTATAGACTATGCCAAAATTTCTATGTACTCTACAGAGGTATTAGAATTCAATTCCCCAAATGTCCATATTGTGTTGGAATATATATAATGATTGGAATCAGTTTAAACTTACATCAATTTTAGGGTTGGAAATATCTGTTTCTTGTTATTTGGCCTGAAATGTATTTGCAATTTTATAACAAAATGTCCCTATGTTGAGTCAGTGTCCTCACGTTGGACCATTTTTATTAATTTTTTATGATAAAATAAGTGTGCGTATGTTGAATTGTCCGCAGGTCAAGGTGTCCGCATGTGGGGGTCTCACTGTAATTCTTTTCGTGACTGAAAAATAAATCGAGTGAAAGTGGAATGTCCATATGCTTTATCCAACTGCATTCAATAATTGAAATCGCGAGACTTTTGAAAAACCCCCCGGACATATACAGTAGTGGCATCAGTAAAATAAAGTCGCCCTTGCATAAATCACGCGCGTCATCAGATTCCCTGTCCCGCAGAGTGGCCCATCCCTCATCATCAGCACCGGTTTCTTTCCAGAATCATGGCTTTTGTGACTGACCACTGAATTCCCAAACACGCAGAGATAACATGAGCCATTCTTCACCCTCACCACAAACACATATACAGTACGTCATCATGTGGTCTTGAATTTGCGAGGAATGCGCACATCTGTTCTGACAGCATTGATGATAAGTTGAGAATCGGTGAAGACAGTGAAAATAAAAGACAGTTTCTTTCTAGGGTGGCCCCGAAGATTCTTCAAGGCTTAGAAATTTTGACTCATATTATACAGATGCTTGAAATTTGTAATTTCTGCCCCAACATCTTGAAAATGTCTCAATAAAGTCAAACCTCTCTAAGTCAAATTTCAAGGGACCAAACAAAATCCAACTTAGGGAGGTTTTGACATGGGGAGGTTTCTAGGTTGGGAAATGCAATTTTTTTCTTGCGGGAATGATGAGAGAATTTCCAAAAATTGTAATTGGTAATATTCTGGGCCTTAAATTGCTTCTCAAGTGAGTTGCAAGGTGCCAAACTTAAACGCAAGGGTTCATTTGCCCAATTGGTCTTTCACTTCCTTTCAAAACCCCTCAATAAGTTATATTTTTCATGGATATTATCTTTCGTGTGTAAATAAAATAATGGCCAAGAGGCCTCCGAAAAGTTGAGTTCGGGAGGTTTGAGAGGAAAAACATTTGACTTGAAGAGGTTTTTAATAAATTACTTTTAAGAGAATTCAAACCGGGATTTGAAAAAAAAATTGGCTTAAAGAGGTACAGTATTTGACTCTCATAGAGGTTCAACTCATAAAGATTTAACTACATGCAGGCATATAAGTCCATATTCTCAGAAAAAAATCTCATTATATATCTCAACGATATTTCCCAGCTGTTATTTTATACATTTAAAATTTTTTAAATAGTTCATTTCAAAACCAGCTTCGACGCAATTTCGTATGAATATTTTTTAATTTTTTTTTTCGCATAGGGGACGACTCAAGGAAAGCAGTTTCGCCCAAGGACGAGAAGCCGGCCAAAGACGCCCTCTCATCAGGCATTACCAGCAGCACCTCATCAAGCACCACTTCCCTATCTTCCAACAACACCGGGACAAACGCATGGAGTACTGCGGATTCCCCGACAGCGGCGCCCAACGGCGGCGGCGGTGGCGGTGGTAACGGCAGCGGCGGCGGGTGCTGCGGACCAGACGGATGCACAGAGCCCTTCTCGCCGGGTTCCGGCGGCAATGCGTCCACGCCGGCGTCTTATCCGAGACGCAGCTCTTTGCAGCTCTGGCAATTCCTCGTCGCCCTGCTGGACGACCCTGGAAACTCGAGTTTCATTGCTTGGACCGGACGAGGACTCGAGTTCAAACTGGTTGAGCCCGAGGAGGTGAGTCACTCACTCGTAATTCCCGAAAAAAATAAAACAATCAATAAATTTCAAACCAACCAAAAAAAAAAGGGCTTGAATTATGAATTCGCCAAAGTACGGCGGGTTTGGCGCACAGGCCACAAAGAATAAAATATTTAAGGCTGAAACCCTAATGAATTAATTAATTAAACACACAATCCGCTGGGAACATGGCAGGGAGCCCTTTGGTAAGGACTCCAAAGACAAGATAATTATATTTTGTATCAAACGAATCAGACAGAATTTTGAATTGCTTATAAAAACAAGGCTCTAGAATTAAGCATACTGCGCAACGTTGAATTGTCCCTAAGTCAAGTCTTGTTTTCACATAGACTTACATTATATAATTTTTAATTTGTGTTTTATGGAAGAAATATCCTTCAGAATTCTATGAAAAAAAATTTGTTGCCACTTGAATTTTATTCCGTGAATATATTTTCAACTCAATAAGAACATTTGGTTCATTGAATAGGGTATCTCTGTACTGTACATTGAAATGCTGACATCCACAAAAATAACATTCAAGTCACAAAGAGAGAAGGAAGTCCCTCTATGAAATAGGTAATTTTTTTTAATTAGCTGAATGGATGGGAAAATGATGGGAGAAATGACAAAGAATTATTCTTGCATAAATCATGGGGTTGGAAATATCTGTTTCTTGCAATCAAGCCAAATAAAAGTCAATTGTTGTGAAATTTATTGGCACTTTTATCATGCAATGTCCTCATGTTGAGCCAGTGTCCATATGTTGGGCCTTTTTATGCCCTTTTTATTGAAAAATAAATGTCCCTATGCCAAATTGTCCTCATGTCAAGGTGTCTGTCTGCATGTTGGGGGTCTCACTGTGTGCCTGATTTTCCTTTTTCTGTGAAGACCTCCTCTGGAATACATCCTTCTGTCATTTTCTTTTTCCAGGTTGCGAGACGGTGGGGAGTGCAAAAGAACAGACCCGCAATGAACTATGACAAACTCAGCAGGTCTCTCCGATATTACTACGAAAAAGGAATAATGCAGAAGGTGGCAGGTGAGAAAAAATACGCTTCGCCTTTTTAATGTTTTCGCCTCGCTAAGTCACATTTGCATTTTAATGGATATCAAATGAATTTATGCCGATTTTTCTTGATTCTTGGCGGGTCATATTGTTGTTGCGTCTCGCCCGTACTTGTATATTCCTCGTTTCTATATACAGTATAGGAACTTTTAATTGAACAGAGTTCTTTGCGAAGGTAATGTATTTTGCATAAATGAATGAGAGAATCTCCATTCTTTTCTTTTAATTTCAAGTCCAAGCTTGCTTTTTGACACGAAGCCAAGGTGTTATATATCAAGTCTTGTTTCACTTCATGCCCTGAGATAACATTATTTATCAAATTCGAAAAACTGCAGCACCACACTGCGATTCATCATGTGACATCTACATGTCCACAATTTCCCAATAAAACCTGAACAAATCTTTATTTTGTCACGTGAATAGACAAGATTTTGATGAATGAATGAACAGAACACTTTAATTGCTGCTTTTCAGCATTCACAAGGTTCAATCAAGATTTTAACAACCAAACCCCCTTCCCACCCAACCCAAATCCACTCAATGACATTTTAATCACTTCAGAGCAGGAAAGCACAANACAGAGAATCTTTGATGAGAAATCATATAAAGCCAACAGTTTATCTTGATCCTTTCAGATTTCAGAAAGGGTATCTTCATTGAATTCCAGTACTTGTACATCTATCTTAAGCTTGTTTCTATCATTATGAAATGAAGATTTTGATCATTCTTTCATTAAAAATTACTGCCCTATATCCTTGATTTAGGATTGGAACTTTCACAATGTTTATTTTGAAGGTAAGGCGTATTGCTTTTTGGAAAAGTTTCAAATGACTGCTGAAAATCAAAAGCAAATTTATTAAAATGAAAGTGAGAGATCAATGAGTTTGTGAAACCCAGGGTTTTTGGTACTCAAACATAAGAAATCTATAAACTCAACAGACAAGTATGCTTTCAAAGGGTATGAGTAAGAGTATATAAGTAAGAGTATCATATCTGATGATGACGTATGATGACCGCAACGACATCTATATTGTTCAAAGGTGAGAGATACGTGTACAAGTTCGTGTGCGAGCCGGAAGCCCTGTACGCCATGGCCTACGGCGACCAAACCCGCGGCATCAGGTTCGAAACGGCATTTACTTTGCCGACGGACGGAGATCCCACTTCCCTGCCCCCGTACTGCTACCCTTACACCCCTGACCCGGAAGTCACCAGTGTCCATCACCCGCATCACTACCAGGCCACCTCTGCTGTGCACCCGCATCATCATCATCACTACCTGGGCATGGCGGCAGCAGCAGCGGCGTCGTTGGAAGCGCCATCTGTGGCGGACCATCTGTACCACCACCACCAACACCACCAGCAGCAGCAACAACAGCAGCAGCAGCAACAGCACCTCAACCAAAACCACCCTGCTGGCCATCATCATCATCATCATGGGTCTGCGGCGGGATGGGATTTTTATCCGGGCCCACCCCCGGCACCACCATCGGCATCAGCTGCTGCTGGGGCAATAGCAGCCACCAATGCGGCCAGCACTGACTCAAGAGCAGTGGCAGCTCATGGTTGCAGAGAGGCCAATTCCTCAGAGGAGGCTTACATGTTCAAGGAACCTTCCTGATTGATGGAAAGGAAAAGGGCAAAGTATGTCTGATTGTGGGCTTCATAGGTGCGGACAATTTTGTTTTTTGTTTTTGAATGGTGCCACTGCTTGCTTGCTGCGGCTTCTTTTTACCAAGTATTTTTGAGAAAGAAAAAAAAATGAAAGAAATTAATTTTGATCGATTCTCATAAGCCTGTGTTTTGTTTTTTTTTTTAGGACAAAAGACCCAATCTTTAGTTTCATTGATTCAACGCAATATGTTTGGAATAATAATGTTTCATATCTTCAGGCCTTCAAAACAAATGCCTATATATACAGTATATAAGACATGAATTTAAGAGAGAGAAAAAATCCTGGCGAATTTTCACAAAATAATGTGATCAAAATGAATTGAACGAAAGCTTGAGTGAATGAAAATTGCTTCAAATAATTTTTCTTTCCTATAAGAATTTATTCAAAAAACCCCATCTGAAATTCATTGCCAAAAAATGAATCACCAGAGTTTTTCTCACTCTTTCTGAAAATTCCACTGTATATGTTCGAATATAACATTCAGCCAAGATTGAGATTTATGATTATTATTTTTAAAATAAGGACAACCTTTCACAATACACCATATGTTAATTGGATATTTGTATGATTTATGGGATACTGTAGAATTCTTTATTTGCGTAGATTAAAGTGAGGAATCTGAAATAAAATAACTGACTGAAGTTCCTTGGAAGTACTTTCCACATTTTCTGAGATTTTTGTCGATTATGACACTTTTAAAAGGTAAAAATATTTAGCAATTTAGTAACATTTTTACAGCTGAATATTATGATTTATTCAGTTTAACTCTTGCATTAAGATTTTCTTACAAATTCCTCAGCAAAAAATGCACTAAACAATATGAAAGCACTAAAACACCAAATTTAAAAGGAAATTATAGAGTACATTTGAATTAATCTCACCATGCCGGGTTAAGTTCACAAAGGTAAAAGTTGCAGTTTAATTATAGTCTGGCTTCAAGGGACAGACTTTGATTTGACTTTTGAACGAACTGCTTCAATGATTATTTTTTTAGGAACTTGAGGTGCTGAAGCTTTCTTTTAAGAATCATATAAATTTCATTGAGAAAAAGCATAATTTATTGAGAATATAAAATCTCCAGCAATGCATTCTAATATTAAATTTACTTCTATAGTGTGAATTTAAGCAAGTACAAAGAAATGTGAACTTCCAAAGATTTAAAACCTTAAGCAACTGTACAATTTTCCAGTTATTATAGCCCTTACTTAATTTCAGAAAGAGCACGACAAAATTAAGTAGCAAATTCAGGCAATTTTAAATTTGGTTCTTCTCAAAAAGCTTTTTCTTTTTCTCCGATTTTTCAAAAGTTGCATTTCACTATGTTGTTATCCAAGATATGTTCTGGAGAGCTTAAATGTCATTACCCAATGGAATGTTGAAGCAGGTCGTTGGTGAAGACTGATTTTGACTATATTTCTCAAAGCTTGAGAACGTTGCAAGGCCAGGAGAAGAAAAAAAAAGAGAAACTGGGCTAAATTTTTTTCCAGAAAGAGAAGAGGGTTTCAGCCGTTGTTGTGTAGGTGTAAAATTTCAGTTTGGGGAGTCAGAGAACAAGTGATTGTGAAAATTTGCCACTCTGCATTTCCGGGACGCAGTTGTTGAAGCAAAGGAGCAAACTTTGCCACCGGTTGCATTGTGGAAAAGTTTTATTTATGTACCAAAAAAAAAATATGAGGAACTTATTGTTATTTTCTTCTTCTCCGTTCTTGTTTTATTTTTATTTGTGAATCTTATTTGGTTTTATTTTCGCGGGAAGGATTTTTCGTCGAGACTTTTTTCTTGGGCGGATTCTCGACATCGCCTTTGTATGGTTCGTCAATTTTGCACCTTTTTCCTGCTGGCGATTGAAAACATTCAGAGCCCCCAGCTTCTTCCTCCGAAGAAATTCGTTCATATTTTTCCGCAAAAAATTTCGAAAAATTTCACAGAAAAACCTGGCGCAGGTTTTCGTTTTGAATTAGCTCCCCCAAAAAGCATTCTAAAATGACACGGCGAAAATTCGGGGCAATTCCTCCAGCTAATTATACTCTGTCAATGACAAAATTTGTGTTCCTCCACTAATTATGTGATGAAGAAGACTACGAAAAATTTGAAGTATTTCGAAATTGATAGCAGAATGGGGTTTTTTTTTCGTGCTCGGTCTGTTTTTATTAGGGAATTGTTTTTAAAAATTCGCAGTTTTTCTCGACGACTGTTGGACGGAGATAAAAAAAAGGCAGACTTCTGTTTTGTTGCATGAGAGTTTTCTTTGAAAGATTATTGTTCGCACTTGAGGAATTTGTGATTTTATATGCTGTACAGAAACATATAGCTATATTCAAAATAAATCATCCCGTTTCTAAAAACGTGTGAAAATATTAATAAGAACTTAAGAAGTGCATAACTGCAATGAGTACTTCGAAATTTATAAAAGCTTTCACATTGGCTTCTGACGGATCGATTTGTAAATTATAAACAAGTTACAT
Organism: Notodromas monacha; assembly: GCA_905338405.1. Taxonomy (NCBI): domain Eukaryota; kingdom Metazoa; phylum Arthropoda; class Ostracoda; order Podocopida; family Cyprididae; genus Notodromas; species Notodromas monacha. The sequence goes on from CAJPEX010001034.1 coordinate 38,730, forward strand.
ATTTGATTGGTTACACACGCTCAGACGCGACCCTAAAATTATACTGGACGGAACGTTTTTTAGGTAATTTAGAATGACACAATCGGGTTTAAAGTTCGAGAAAATAATCTGCGCTTTACATCACCTCACCTGTCAAAAACCTTTTCAAATGAATCTCATTTCTTGTCACTCTCCTGAACTCTAATTAAATTAAAAATTAAGCTTGGTTCGAAAGATTACTGAGAACCCAAAATTTTGAGGCAAAATTCGCTCGAGAGTCCATCCTGATTCCTAAGAATTTGTTTTCCTTAAAATGAAGTAAATCACAACAGTTGAAGGGAACATTTTCAATTTCATATTTTGACAATGGGGTTCACTTTCATAAATTATCTGCCTTTTCTGGATCTCTGTAATGAAGTTTAAATGAAAATCAAAAAGGAATTTCAGTAAAATATTAGATAATTACAAGAAAAATGAACCAAACGAATAAAATTAAGAAGGCACATGCTACAGTATTCTGATTTCCGATGCGGAAAAAAATCTACATTTCCTCTTTCGAAGTCCCTTGAAGTATTTTTTCTCAAATCTTATGCATCATGAACAGAATAAAATTTTCATTCGTCTTTATTGTCGATGTTTGAATAAAACTGGGTTTCCTATACCATTTAAAAAACGATGAAAAAAATGCAATGACATTTACGTCTGAATTTTCTTCTTTTTATTCTCATTCTCTCATCCTGCATGTCTATATTCACGGCAAAACACTTCTTTCCGCATCTTATTTTCTGTCTCCTTTTTTCGACTGATCATCATGGGCTCTACAACATCCAAAAAAAAAAGAAATCCGCCTTCACCCCGCAAAGCACATTCAAAACATATAGATCTCTAAAATGGAGATATACCTAGAATGACACCGATTTTTCTAAAACGGAACAAAAACGGGTCTCACATTCAATCGAACGGCGATTGTGGAATAAAATAGCCGCTGCTTCCCCACATGAAGAAATCGTATAATGATGGAAACGTAGATCGTCCCACCATAACGTCCACGACAATTAAAGAGAGGCTGATGAATCGAATTCGAAAAACAAAACTTATTTGAAACATTTAGCGCAAAAGCAAACACGAAAAAAAAAAAACATCGCTCGCAAATCACGTTCACATCTATAACCGAAGTTTCGTCCTGGACATTCATCCACATCATTTCTATCAATTTGTCTTCCCTAAACTCTCTCGTCCTTATCACAAAAAAACGGGAGTCAGTCGCCTTTTCCGTCTGTCTCGGTTTTTTGACTGAAAAAATATATAAACTCGGCTCATGTATCTGCGAAATAACCGCACTCAACAAAAAAGGAAACCCCGCAGAATAAAATTTACAAATCCTTTCCTATAACACCTGAATCATAAGGGAGAAGAGTTCGAACGACAAGAAGAGAAGTTGAGGAAAACCGCAGTACGAAAGACTGCCTCAGTTTGAAGTCCATTCTCTTCGTGTTTTTCTTGGCAGAAAAAAATCACAAGAAAAAACGACCTGAACCGAGCCGGAAAAACAAAACCGCAAACGCGTCTTGCGCTGATCAAACACGAATCACTCACATCGACGCTTGTAAGACGGCCAAGAAGCGGAAGAAACATGTTCCACAGCAACGAGATCAACATCAAGATTTTCAAGTCAACCAAGCCTGGTCATTTGTCTGGATCCCAAGACATGCAACTTTTTCTTATGCTACCGATAGCCGAAACCAATAAGCAAACTGAGAGCGATATCTATACTCGCACTAGAACAAATCTTCATTGCGATGTACACAGTTAAGAGTAGACAACAACATTTTCCAAGATCAGTAACATTTTTACACCTTATAAAATGCTTAAAATAAAAAATAATTTTCAGCTCGAGAGAATTACTTTTGACGCGACACAGGTCACAGAACTTTCTCCGACAGAAACTTGAAGTGACATCTAGCGAAAAGGAAGCAATTCTCAATAGCGATTGCTTGCAGAGGAAAGTGCATCGAAATACAGAAGAGGCACGCGGAAACGCGTTTATTCTTCAAATGCTCACTTTCTCAGTTGAAGAGTGTCTCTTCGGGAAATAATGTAAATGATCAGGCTTGGTGACAACGAATTTTTTGCTACACACGAGATCATGCGCATAGATAGCCAAGAACAAGGTGTGAAGATGAATGAAGTGAGACGCGCAAGAAGAGAGACACATTCGTAACTGTTTCTCTTTTCCCTCCATCCTCGAAAAAAAAAACCAAAAAATTCGAAATATAACCAAAAATTTTGATATTCAAGCCCCAGCAATTACTTCCGACGACAAGGACTACCTAACCGTGTACTCAAGCGGAATGCGAGGGTCCAACGGCTTTTTGTACAACTCAAAAGCACTCCCGCGATGCTCCCGATGATCTAAAGTCCCATTCTTCGCCTCTTTCGGCAACGGCACGTTCAGGTAATATTGCCCAGGGTTATTGTTGTGGATGTTGCTGCTGCCACTACTGCTGCCTGCACGTCCAACACCCGCCTTGTAATTCCGCCCAAAACTGTCATAATTGCGGTCCAAGCTACTCCCATGTCCAGAGTCGAATCCGTTGCTAGCATCGTCGTCATAGGCGAGCATCGCGGCCCCATTCCTAAGACTACCATTAGTGTACTTGGCGTAAGAGTACGTTTCTGAGCCATAGTCGTCTTTGCGGGACGAGTACTGGCTTTGAGTACTGCGTAGTGTGCCGTTGGAGCCTGAGTAGTAGCCACCGTTGACGATGGAACTCGCAGTGCCGTTGGTGTCCGGTGAGCCGGATGAGGAGACGTAGTTCATGGAGGAGTAGTTGTCAGAGTAGTGAGCTCCGGGTTGAGGTACTCCGGGTGGTGGCACTTGAGGTGGTTGTTGGTGCTGTGTTGGTGGTGGCTGCTGTGGGAGTGGTACCGCGGAGGGCTGGTATCCAACTGGGAGAGGATTGGAGTTGCGGTATGTCTTGGGTTTTGGTGGAGGGACGGGCTTGTAAACAGCGTTCTTCGGCGGAGGCACAGGCTTGATATCCGTGTTCCTGCAGGGATAGAACAAGAAAATTGTTTCAGGAGTCAGATTTGAAATCCTAAAATTAACTAGAACAACGTCAATGACTCAATCCAAGTGGAATGCTTAACAAGTTGAAATTGGGTTGCAAATTGTTGAGAATAAATCACAGTTGGTGAATATGGAAGGTGTCTACTCTGGTCTATAGGAAACTGATCGAAAGTACGTATGTACATTTGTTCTAGAATTATTTCCGTCTTGTGCTTAAAAATCCTAGCATTAAATCTGTCTCAGTTTCCACTTTAATTCCGAAACGATACAGAACATTTACTGATAGAAAATGAAAGATTATCGACACACAAAAAATGAATGGATGCATTTACGGGAAGAAATTCAAAAATCCGAGTCACGCATGCGTGGCAACTTGAAATTTCTAGATTCTAGACTGTAACAAGAAAGTAACCATAGTACAAGATTTCCAGCCCGTTGAAAATCTTCCGGTTGCAGATATTCCATAGAAAAATAATGTACAGTACCTATATGCAGTTGCTCAACAGATCTCGCACGATTCAGGAGGATACAAATAAAATAAATTCATACTCGAATAAAAGTTCTTTTGAAAGATATGATGACCCAAACTCTGAATCGCAGAACTTACGCAAATTTTGGCTGCCCATCGTCAGACCGATTCCTTTCTAACGTCGAGGTTTTGATGGGTTGTGCAGATGATCTGGTGAACTTGTACGGATCATGCGTGGACATGCTTGAACTGGAACCCGGAGGTGTGGTGGACTTGGACTGCTCCATCTTGTCGCCTCCGTCAAGCCGGTACGGGTCGTACCCGTCATGACTACCCTGTTAAGAAGAAACGTCAGAAAAATTAGCGAACAACATTAAATGAAATTGAATCATGGTACTGCCTCAACAGTACTGTATAAAACCGCATTCTGTATCTTGAACACAAAATTACGCAGCCTAAAATGCTTGTCCTGCTCAAAATCACAGATGAAATGGAAGCAAACAATGCTTGAACAAAATTTGGTCTCATTTTAGTGCTTAGGGCAGCCACACTTGAATGTTTATAAAATCGAAAAATCTACGAGAGGAAATATAATCACTTTTCGATTGTCTTTTGTGCTGATTACAACAAAAAATGCCATTCAAACGAATCTTGTTACAGTATAACACATTTTTTCTGTCCCAGCAGTTTAACCCTATGGACAATGCTATGAAAACTGTGTTATAAGTTATTCCTCTATATAATTCTTGGTATAGCAAATTTTTTGCTTGATTATGCATTTAGGGACCATAGAAAATTTGCACTGATAATTGTCGTAATATCGGAAACCCCAATAACTCGCAAACAATCAAAAAGAACCTTCAAAAATGTAAATGCCAATCCTGGTGTAGAGACAGTTCAACATTACAAGGAGTACCAAAATCTAATGTGTATGATGGTTTTTTAAAGGAATTTTGAGGAAGGATAAGTTTGAAATAAATGAATTGTATTGCACAATCTGAGTTTTGTTAGTTATTCCATCCGAAGAAGTTGTAAATCATTGTAATTCTTGACATATCTCTTCTGGAAATACAAAACTATTAAGTAGACAATCTTAACAGCAGTCAGTACCAGAGAACTACAAGAACTGTAAACAATTAGAACAACTGAAAAAATGAGAACTGCGAAAATAGATCAACTGTAACAACTGATACATCTGGAACAACTAGATCAATTTGAAAAGCTGTAACAATTGGAACAACTAGAACAACTATGACAATTAGAAAAACTGTAACAAGTAGAACAACTGTAACAAATAGAGCAACTGTAACAAGTAGAACAGCTGTAACAAGTAGAACAACTGTAACAAGTAGAACAACTGTAACAAGTAGAACAACTGTAACAAGTAGAACAACTGTAACAAGTAGAACAACTGTAACAAGTAGAACAACTGTAACAAGTAGAACAACTGTAACAAGTAAAACAATTGTAACAAGTAGAACAATTGTAACAAGTAGAACAATTGTAACTGTAACAAGTAGAACAATTGTAACTGTAACAAGTAGAACAACTGTAACAAGTAGAACAACTGTAACAAGTAGAACAACTGTAACAAGTAGAACAACTGTAACAAGTAGAACAACTGTAACAACCAGAATATCTGGAACTGTTAAATAATAGAACAATTGTTACAATTAGAACAGCTGAAACAATTAAAAAAACTAAAAATTTGAACTACTCGAACCAAAAAACAGAACTAGAACAACTGATTAAACTTCAAGATCTTGAAACATTAGAATGTTGAAAAAAATCTACAAGTCAAATATTGCAACTAAATGAAATACTGTACTGTACATGATCTGGCAAAGTCACTATGGAGAATGCATCAGTCAAAAATCTTTAAAAGCTCTCAAGTTCTTCAAACTTGGCAGTAAATCATCTGGAAAGGCCAGAAAAGAAATATCTTGAATATGTGCAGGTTTTTTTTTGAAACAATGGTCCCAGCCATTAATTATGAATATCTTTTTATGATAAATTATTCATAACACAATAGTATTTTGAAGTCCCCCTAATGAGATTTTACTTGGAAAATTTTGTTGGTATTCTTTTTTTAGGCAAAAGGGATGAGTTAGTTGTCATGAGAATGCACAGCTGTATTAGCCTGATGTGGTTTACATATTGGAATGTGACATGGGCGGCCGAAAATCATTACACATCCCACGGAGCATGAAAGCTACTCTTCAACCCTTTACCAAAACTTTATTGGCATGGAGGATAACTCCATGATCACATAGCACTCGCGCGACATCTTCCAACAAGAAAAGCAAACTAGGCTCCGGCACCTTTGTTCCGTTGGCCATCGGGTGCCGCGGCAAGACCGGCGAGTGCGTGATCAACGGCGACGGACCTGATGCTACAGGAACAGGAATGACAGGCCATCCATTCGCTTCCTCCGGGGCTCTGGCTCCGAACAACCGCTCCTGCGCCGACTTCTTCAACGGCTTCTTCGTCCTATCAATTTTCGGCGGCAATTCCGGGCCGCCACCAACGACGCGACCATTCGGCGTCGTCCCGTACGTCGGCGACTGCGCTCGCTGCAACGTCGCCACGCCGCCATTCACCATGTAGCTGAGTGCTCGACCCGCTGCCAAGTCCGAGCTGAGGACGCCCATTTTCGGCGCCGGGGGTTTGTTCAAGGAATACGGGTCGTAGGTTTGCATGGCTGGCAAAGAGGCTGGCTGACCCAGTCGGTCTCCGGACTGGGACCTGGCGTGGGAATACAAACCCGACGAGGACGGATACTGGCGTGATGAGGAGGACGTTGATGCTGTTCCTGCGGATGCCGCAAACCCGTACTTGGAGTCCACGGCCTGAGATCTCCGCATTGCCTCCGCGTGTGTCTCGTAGTCCTGAAATTGACACGAGTTAAAACTGTGCGATTCGAAAATCCCAATGCGAATTTTTTCAAAGTCCCTATGTGAATTCCCCCAGAAAAAATTTATTAAAAACTTCCATCATAACTCGAATTTTCTGGAGGTCTTTCGGCTATCATTTTATTGAGACAGGATATAGAAAAGTAATATATATATATATTTAACTTGTTATCTTAATCTTCTCTGAATTTGATGACGCCTGTGTATGCCAATCAATTTCACTATAGTGAAATTTTAAACCTCCCTCATCACAAGTGAAAATATTTTCTCTGGGTAAATCTATGGCAGTAACTAAAATATATATTTAAAAAAAACACACACACGCGTTTGTACAACTGAGTCACTTACAGGCTGGAAAGGCGCCGCAGTGTAAGGCGGCGGACCCGAATAAGTCGGCGTCATGCCGTCATCAGACATCACCATCATGCCGCCAACCGCCGCCGCCGCCGCCACGACACCTTGCTGCTGCTGCTGCGACAAGCCGCCATCCAAGCCCAGCGCCGCCGTCACGTGCGGCGCCGCGGGAGGCGGTCCAGCCGCCGCCAGGTTCGGATCCGACGAAGACCGCTCCAGCCTCGCACTCGGCGGACTGCTTGACCTGCCTCGACAGTCCACCGACCTCGACCTCATGTGTGCCCCGCTTTCGACGTCGGATTCCCCGGGCGACGACGCGTAACTCAGTCGGGACGCCATCGGGAACAGGAAGTCGTCCGCCAAAGACTCGTCCGGCTGTTTTTGTTTTTGTCGCCGCCGTCGTCAGCAAAATAAGGGGAATAGGAGAACCCGAAGAAAACCCCGAAACGTGCCCAGAAAAAAAAAAAAAACGAAAGCGAACCAACACCACCACGACAAACACACCCGAAGCAGCAGCAGCAAGCAGCAGGCGAGACACAAACAGTTTCCAGAGTATAAGTTTCATAAAGATGATTCCCACGGAAACCCAGTTAGCGATGAAAGATTGGGAGTTCGAAGAGCAAAAAAACGGAATAAAACACATTAGAAAACGCAGTCTTGAAAAACACGGTAACACAAACGCAAAAACCAAAACAAAAACTGTTTAGAACACGTCAACAAACATCAACTTATTCATACGTGAACGCGACGAAAGTAATTTATTTTTCTTTCAGAAAAAAATATCCTCTGCAGAATCGCAAACAGAATTCCGTTTTTTTTTAAATCCATTTTTCAATTCCCACCGAAGAGAAAAATACTGAATAATATGCCTCCAGGTTGCAATTTTCAACAATACGAAATAAGAAATGGTTTTCGGGAATGAAATAACCCCCCCCCCCCCTTTTTTTTCCTTGAGTGATCGCATCCACTCGCTTTCAAACCCCGAGAACGTCGAACAGCAAATATTAAAAAGAAAAAAATAAGTTTGGACAGAAAACCCGCGATTGTTTTGAGATGACAGAAATATTCTTTCAAAGTGACGTAAACAAAGTTTATGATTAGAAGAATTAAAAGAGCTACTTCGTTAGTTCTTCCAGTCTCGTAATTTTTATTTTATTTTTTAAATTAAGAATCCGGTCAGAAATGAATACCAATGGACACGATTTTCGCTTGCTAAAATTTCACGCCTGGCTGCTGTTGAAAATCAACCCAATCTTTGTCGGAAAATTGACATCTATTCGCCACAGTCATACTTGAATTTTATTTTACATAAGGCTTTCTAAATTTGAAGAATTGAGAATTGTGTTCATCGACCATTTTTACTGTTCTGACAACCATTTTCTAACGAAGAGCTCGATTTAAAGAGAATTCTCAAGATTCCAGTCTCGTGATTTTTTTTTTAAATTTAAGAATCCGGTCAGAAATGAATACTAATGGACACGATTTTCGCTTGCTAAAATTTAACCCCTGGCTGCTGTTGAAAATGAACCCAATCTTTGTCGGAAAATTGAGATCTACTCGCCATATTCATACGTGAATTTTATCTTATATGGCTTTCTAAATTTGAACAATTGAGAACTGCGTTCATCAACCATTTTCTAATGAAACTCTCGATTTGAAGATAATTCTCAACGAATTAAAAGGGCTCATCAATATTCCAGTGAAATCTCGGGATCGATCTCGCGGTGGTTTGACCACGAACTTTATTCGAGGGGATCATCGAAAAAACAACATTTATGAACCATCCCTCGTAATGTTAGAGAACGTGTAAGAGAAAATTCAAGTGTCTCAGTGGAATATTTTGTCGAGAATGAGCCACGACAAGCACACCGAATGAAAGCGGACACACGGACTCCAGGATCCGGCGAGGACCACAGGGTTATCGACACATCAACTATAAGGATCCTTCTCTCTAATATACGGATGAGAGGTTCGAAAAAAAAAAGTCTTCTCCCCCTTTTCTTTTCGTTCTTTTCTCGTGAAATAGAGCCCGAAAATTTAACAACATCAAAAAAACGCCAGACCGAAGTTTTCTTTTTTTCTTTTCTCTCTCTTTTAAAACCCGAGTGTCTTTCAAAGCGTTTCGCCGCCGACAACTTCCGGGGTGAGACTACATGAAACCTCGAGGGAGCCACACCGGTGCGGAAGAAGAAAAACCCAAGGAAAGAAAACCCTTTTTTTCTCTCTGGGGGAAAAAAGGGGCACACGGAACTCAGGAAATTTTCAGGAATCAAAAATATACTCGCCGGTTTCTTCTCCCTCTTTTCTTTTTTTTCTCTGTGAGCAAATGCAGGTATATGCCGCCTTAACCGATGCGGGAAGCGATTTTTTTCTTTTTCTTTTCTACACTCACTCATCGCAGGCAAAGAAAAAAAATATCCCAGTCAAACTTCACACACAGTAACAACGACAGAAAAGTCGACATTTTTTTTCTCTGTGTCCTTGTTTTGCTTGAAACATTTTTAGTAGAGTGGGAAAAAACTATACGAAGTTCTGCGTGAGAATCTGTTTTGTATTTTGATGAAAATAGCGCCTCTTTTTTTTTTCAAAGGGAACATATGCGCTGTCAAAATATATCTGAATATTTTTGGCTTCTTTTTCATTAAGACAAAATTGATGAAGATTTCCGAGCCTCGCATAAATATTCAAAAATCTTTCTACAACTGTATATAATTTTCCCTCCTGATCTGCGACGGTGATTTGAAAAGTTCTCGGAATGGAAAAAAAGCCTTTGGCCGCGTTTGTCAAGTAAAATATCGTCTACTATCAGACATAAACTTAATAACATTGCCGTCAAAACTCAAAAAAGCCCTCAGTTTTAGTGAAGAAGGTTTTTTTTTTTCAGAGTCGAAGGCATCTTCAAAAGTTCTCCGTCAGATGATACTGAAATAAATTAACTTGAAAATAATTCAAGAGAGTTTCCAATACAAGCTCAATCATTTTTAAGTAGCTCGACTCGATTTCACCCAATTAACATTTTTGTGTTTTGTTCTAATAGATACTTTTTCAAAAATCGTCTTTATATTCCCAGCTTGGAGATCACGGAGAGAAATTTCCACTGTTAATTTTCGAAGGTACTGCTTTTTACCAGAATTGAATAAGTTTGAGTCTGGTATAATTTATTTTTCAACTCTTTAACATGACTGTTGATTTTTCAGTAAGTGGAAGAAAATACAGTAACTTAATCCTCAGTCTTATTCTAGACATGCAATTTTTTTTCACAATACGCAAAAAATAATCACGGCGATGGAAAACAAATGCGGGAATTATTAAGAGAAATAGATTGAGAAAAATGTTCCACATCAGTCTCGTTTAACGATTTGCAATATAGACATGCATGAGGAAATTTTAAAATACTTTTGCATCTGAATGTAAAAAGTAAGATAATTAATACTGTATCAATCTTCTCTTAAATAGCTTTGAAAACTGACTTCGTCCAACTCAAGAACAGGTATATTAGAGCGTAAAAAGTATTGCCTGCGAAGCTTTGTGAAGAACAGTATTTCCAGAGCCCGGTTATTAAAAAAAAAAATCATAATTCCAAGTCTGCAGAAGCTGGATAATTTATCACAATATTTTTCATTCTAATGACGTCTCTTTCAAGACTCGGAGAGTTCAAGGAATTAAACTGTCATGCCAATCAACTTCGATTCAATCCCGAGAAAAATTTCGAAACGTACGACATCCGTCTCCTCACCGGAAATCCATCCCTTCTCTCTTCTTTGTTTCCTTTTTTTTTTGGCAGACTAAACTACACAACTATGACCAACTCAAAAGCAATACAGCCTCGACAAAAAACAAAGAGAGAAGCCACATCGACGACGTGGACGAGGGTTGCAAAAAATAATACGTGAGAGCGAACAAATGAAACAGAAACATAGGCTGAGTGTCATAGGAACGTGGGCAGTCGACGGAATGGGTTCAAGCGAGTATTTTTCGACAGTTTAACAGACGTCGTCGTCGATGTCGCTGTCGTCGCTGTCACATCGACGCCATCCTCGCCCACCGGAAAGTCTTTCAAAGGCGGGTTCCATTGACTCGCAGGAACGAACCCGGCAGTCGAAAAAACCGCTTCCGGTGGACTCGGCGGACGCAGAGGCATTAGAAACACATCGGAGCAAAATTCTACAGGCTACAGCACACGATAATAATAATACAAACATTGCCAGCCAAACGTACAAAAAATTGTTCCCCAGAAAAAAAAATTAGATAAAAAATCAAACGAATAAAGTGACGATTTTTTTGTTTGGTTTTTAATCCCAAGATTTCACACCCCAAAAAATTAAGGCGTGAGGCAGCGATTCCGTGTGTGCAGCGAAAAAGAGGAGGGAATGAAAAGAAAGAAACGACTCTTCAACATCAAACTTCTTCTAAAAGTGATAACATTATTTCCAGAAGCCTCTCAAAATCGTGTGATACGAGTGAAAGTTGAAACTAATAAAAGTTTCACCATGAAATCAAAAGATTGCCCCGATTTTACGTTATTAAGCATCGAAAACTTCCTCACCGAACTCAAATATTTTTTTTTTTCGTTTTTCATTTTGAAAAAATGGCGTTCGCAGAAATGACTTTCGTCCTCAACTTCACATTATTTATGAATTAATTTCATGAAGCTTTGATGCAGAATTAAAATTAGCACAGAAAGATGGTTTCCAACAAAATTTTCGCTTTTCAACAGCGTACGAAATTTCTTGGAAATTTTCCTCAATAACGCATGAAAAAAGTTGTTAAATATTTGGTTCTCACTGAAATTCAAGAAACAAAAAATCGGACTTCCTTCGATTAATTTGCCAAAATATATATAATAATAATAGGGTGACCTCGTACCGAAGTGCATAATTAAATTTACTTGACCGAAAACAAACCATCGAAAATTATTTTAGACTCGAGAAATTCGGAGAAAAATCTCAAGCAGTAGAAAATAGAAATTTCTCTGTGACAACGGTGTGGAACTTCACGAGAGTCGTGACAATAGCAAAAGAAAGCAGAATTTCTCCCACACAAAAAAAAACTAATAAATAAAATTCTGTCGAGCGCAAGGTTCAAAGCGTTCGAAAATACTCTTCTTCTTTGGAAGATTTTCCCTGAGAAATAACTTTTACGTGACAAAAGAGGCTTCTGGGCAACTCATGTGTGAGAATACTGTATAGCTTATTTTTTTTCCTTCGTCAAAATCTAGTGAATAATGAAACTAACGAATAGCAACGCCGAAGCGTTTCGTGGCGTCACGGAGACGAAGTTGATGAAAAATCCAGGATCGGGACAATGCACTGACCTTTGTTTCGGACATCCAAATCGGCTGGCTTTGCTGGCGATCGATAATGTCTCGGGTTTTATTGTACCAAGTGTTGTCCGTGGAACCAGGCAAGGTCAGAGTGCTGGTGAAGATCTGCGACCAGTGCTTGTCCAGCTTGAGACACTGGTCATACAGTTTTCTGGAACTCTTGTGTTGCCTGTCAATCAGAGCAAAATTGCATGTTAATCTCTCGTCCGAGACTCCGAGCATATAGAAGCAATCAACACATAATTTGAATTTTCAGTTCATCTTTTTGCATGCTAGTTTTTTTTTTCGGCGAAGGCGACGTTTCATCCCCGCATTCGGTCTGCTTCCCAGAAAAAATCTTTTAAAATGTAGGGAAAGCTGCAATCCAATTTCGTTAGTAGAGGAAAGTTCGCCAAATTAAAAAGAAAAACAACACCAAGCATTCATTAAATTTGAGAATTGGCAAATTGAAGAAGACGCGAGTTATACGAAGGCTTCCTGTGAACTGTTGTTGTCAATCTTTCGCTTTCGATCTCAGAGATTTGTTGAATTCACGTAATATCTGCGCATAGTTATTTCAAATTGATATTTATCTTCTATTTATCTGACTACCGCTCAATTTTTTTTAAGGTTAAAATACGAATAGAGAAGAAAGAGCGAATTGGAAACTAAACCTGACTTTTTCCAAGGGCAACCGCATTAACCAGTTTATCAATGAATCAAAAATATTCGCATTGACAAGATCCAAAATCTGAAAATTATTAAATTAAAAAATGCCTCTTTTCGTTGTAAATTTCGCGTGAATGTTTGTGACGGTTGACTCAAAATGCTGAATGGATAGCAAAAAGTTGTCCCACTAAAGTCTAACGCTTGATGAAATTCTAAAAAAAAAAAAAAAATTAGCCAAGGCTTGATTCAAGTATTTTCAATTATTCAATGGCTCCAAATCATAAGTTTGGGATTCCAAAAAAAAGACCTTCCTCATACAACTATTCTGAATAATTTCTCAAAGAAGTACTTTCCCTCATAAATATTGCTTTCAAAATGGAAACACGCAAGAGCGCATTTCTTTAAGGACAAAAATAACAAATTCTTTTAAACAGAGCCCAAAAATTCTCTCCTTTTTTTCATGTACGAGCATTGATTTGAAGAAAGCAATCAAAGATTTTTCAAAATATTCTCTGAAAATAAATTTAGAGGCGAAGACACAGAAAACAACAAAACAACTAACGGGTTGTTGCGAGAACGCAGCTCTTTGATCTGAGCCTTGGACTCTGCCTTGATGAAGATGGTGATGGGATACAACTGGGCATAATTCAGCTTGTCGACAGCATTGGGAGTGACGTCAAGCACGGCGTGTTTTCCCCTGTCGATAATCTCCCTGATGGAACTCAACCGAATGATCCCCGAGCACGGCTTCTTTGTGCCTTCCGGTGCTCGGCTTTCCATTTCTAAAAACAAAACAAAAAAATTATTCGAGATTAAAAATAGAACGACAAAACATCTCCCACAAATTTAACAGATTCGATGGGATCATCAACTCACGTCGATCATATAAATAAAAAATATTTCTTCATCGCAATATTGTAATGAGAAATATCAACCAAAAATTTATTGGTTTATTACTAAATTACTGCATCTCTATTCCCTTCAGAGTAAAGAACGGAAAAAATGCTCGCAAATTATTTTACTTTGCCTGCAAAATTTTTCTGCCGGAAAAGGGTGAGTGCACTTATTATTTTTCCGATACATCTCGGGTGGTCTACTAGTCACACAAACACTGGTAAGATTAGATAAATTTTCATCTTGACACAGCCTCATATCTTTTGACTGTGTCGTAAGATGTATTTTCCTGAGGAAGGAAACCACGAATTGACGTTTAGTCATTTTGAAAACATTACTGTTTATTTTCATAAAGAAAAATAAAAGAAAAATTACAGAAGCATGTTGAAAAACATCGGAAAACATTCTAGCTAAAAAAAATGAGGCTCATCACAAAATTAATAAAAAATTAAATATTACGATTTCACTGCAACTGTTCCTGAAATCTTCCATCGATTAACACCAGAGGTCTCTGACATCAGTTCTGCTAACATCTCATATTTCATCAGGCGGATTTAAATAGTTTTTTTGATGACCACGTTAGAAAAAAAAATTTTAACCCCTCGCATTTCCTATTTACAGTATTTATTCAAGTACCTTTTTTATAAATATTGAGATGAAAAGAGAGAATGTGCGTCATAGTCGGGGATGAAATTTTCAAAATTTGTTATAAGTTTAGTTGCGCGTCACACTTGAATATTACGGGAAATTTTTGGCAGGAACTCTTCGAATAAATTTTTTTTAATTGATTGAATTCATGTCCAAAATTGAATTGGTGTCTCTTATTTTCGAATAATATAATTCTTCAATCACTAAAAATTGTGAGCGCGTCTTACTTGAGGACAGTAGTTCATCAGAATTTTAGGGTTAAAAAAAATTGGGGTGCGTGTCTTACTCAAGGGCTGCGTGGTACTTGAGTAAATACGACATTTTTCTTTGGCTAATTCATTTGTTTATAAGTTTCACCCCCTGCCCCGACGATTTCTCACCAACTCCCAAGGAACTTTTGTGGAGAAACCCCGTCGAGTTTCTTTACATACACATATATTTTTTATTAATTCATATTTATTACTAACGTGGCGAGCAGAAGCGATCAGGAGAGTCTTTCAGCAGCCGTTCCCTGGCAATGTCCGAAAGTGGGCCGAAGATGACGACAGGGCGAGTGAAACCCGGATGGCACAAGGAAACCCTTTCATACGCCGGGAACTTGGAGATGGAAGAGTCATTGCACAACATGTCGTCGAATGGATCCTGATAAGCATCCGAAAAAAAAAAACAGAAGGAAAAATAATCATCGCATTGAATCACACACAACGACGTCTGATTCCGAGTAATTAACCAGGAATTCACGCCGAAGAGCGCGACCAAAAAAATAATAATTACGCTATACAATCTCGGTTATATTGTCAAGTGATGATAAAACATTTTATTCATTTTTATTTTCCTCCTCCTGCTGTGAATCGCGGTGATGATGAAGCAGGATGATAAGCATACCTTGCACAAGG
The DNA here is from genome assembly GCA_905338405.1 of Notodromas monacha. Classification (NCBI taxonomy): domain Eukaryota; kingdom Metazoa; phylum Arthropoda; class Ostracoda; order Podocopida; family Cyprididae; genus Notodromas; species Notodromas monacha. The sequence continues at coordinate 53,923 of CAJPEX010001034.1, forward strand.
ACTTTGACCGACGAGCTGCTCGTTTCCTGCGGAAAAAGCTGCTCTTCGTCGCGCTCGACGACTCAGTCGACACGTCTTTCTTGGACGCATTGAACTGCGCTGTTGCCAGTTCTTCGGCCCTGCTCTTGTTCGGTATTGTCCCCTTTTGCGTCTCTTCGTTGTGCCGACCTTTGCGGAAGAAGAAAAAAAAGAGAGAAATTGCATACAATTTGCTGCAAATGTTACGGTCAAGGACGAAAAGAGCGCCGAGAACAACTGAGCGCAAGGCATCTAAAAGCATGGCGCACACGAAAGGCGAATAGTTTCATGATTAAAAAAAAAAAACTTGCACTTCTCGAGATTTGTTTTCTATGCCAAAAACCCCTGTCGTCAAAATATGAAATGTCTCGAATGAGACGGGACAGAGTGGGACATGTATTTCACACATTCACGTAACTCGAGAACAATTTGACAGTCACTGATTTGACACTTGTTGGTCGGCCGTGATGATCACATGTCCTATGCTCAGTTGAGAGGCGCCCATTTGGCTCATTACACGGATGGACTTTCAGTTCTTTCATGAATAAATCTTCGCTCGAAAAGAATTTTCAAATGATTAAAAAAAAGGAATCTCTGGTGGAATAGAAGAAATCACAGACTTTTCTGGACTCGATATCGAAGAGCCTCAGGAAAAAAAACTGAACTGTTATAACTTTGCAGTCAAGTTAAACCAGGAGCTGAATTACACTGTTTTTGAAAGGCATTTATTATAATGGAAATCAGCCATGATATTCTTTACGGTCATTTGAAAGAAAAAACATGCGTGGGGAAAAGTTGTCAAAATCAGGAAAGTCTTCTTTCAAACTTAAACACAATATTGCAATTAAAGCATACACTGGAACAAAGAAAGGAAATGTGACCCAGAAAATTTTAAAATTGATTTGCAAACAAATATATATAATTTTTAAAATTTACTCTGAATGCTTCGCCATTTTATACAACTGATTTGTCTTTCATTTTCTCCTACAGACATTTAGGTATATTCTAATTAAAAATGTGAATGAAGTGCTTCTAGAAATTAGCAAAAAAAATCGTGGAATTGACTTTATCAATCTGAAATTTCAACTATGCACGCTGACAATTCAAATTTGAAATCAAATAAATGATAATATCTTGTTCTGTACCAGTTGAAAATCTTTTATACCTTCTTCCCTGTTACACGTCACGTCCACTGTAAATAAGTGAATAAAAACTTGAAAAATACTACAGTAACTTTAATTTTTGTTTCCTTGCATTTCCGACAAATTAGAACAAACTACTTCAAAATATAAAAACCCATTTGCCATTTCTTTGGCAGTTTTACCCATTTCAGTTCAATTAGTCGTAAAATCAAAAGCTGAAACTTGCGTTTAAAAAATTTTTTTGAAGAAGAGAGCGAGAAATTTTTGCTGAATCCATCGTAGCATTAAAGAACACTGATGGCATTGATTCAGACCGCTTCTCAGATTGGATTGATTTTTTTTTCAGTTTCGCATTTATTTATTACTTTTTTGCATATATTTTTTTACACATTCAGCTATTTAAGCACAAATAGTTTAGCGGTATTTTATCGATGGAATTCATACTTCTGGCATTTAAATACTAGCCTCTTTCATTTTGAAAATGGTACAATTTAGCATCGAAATTGAAACTCCGAAACGTGGTTTGTATAGACGGTACTTTTTATTTTTTTCTTTTACCCCAGCAAGGCAGAAAATGCATTCATTTTTGACTTCATCACAGCATCAAGGGATTAACAAAATGGATAGAACAAATTACACGCTACGCGAAACTAAATCCCCGTAAAGGTAAATTGCATCACGGCGGATTTGTCCCAGCCGATTATCACTCGTAAGCTTTTCTTCGAAATTGACGCGCTCTGATTCCGCTGAGTGCCAAAACAAAATCCCCCTTTTTCCGCACTTCCGAACGGTTTTTTCGCATCAAAAAACCATCATCGCGAGACTCGTCTCCGTTTCCTCTCCCCTCCGAGTCCATATATATATACATATATAGGAATGAAACTAATCTCGCAAAAAGCGTCAAACATAACCAAATCTGGGTTCTCTCATGACTTTGCCCCGCGTTATCACCAAGTGGAAGGACGACGAGTTTCAATTGAATCAAGAGTATTTATCCGAGGAAAATGTCTTCCTTAACGTTTCGCTTTCCAGAAATTGAAGATTTTCGTGTGTGTTCCATTTACGAGATCAACAGGGTTCGTTTTCTTCACTACATGCGAATTACACCCTTTTTTCAGTAATGCGACAAGACACGGATCAAAAAAGGTGTTTTGGACCATCTCGTTTCCTCGAAAAACATGGTTTCCCCCCCCCCTTTTTTAATCACAAGAGTGACACGAAAACGTGTTCTTAATTTAATTAATCTTTTGGACATCTCATTCACGAATACTGTACCACGATTTTACAACTTCGCGGATTTTTCTTTTTTCGCAGAAATAAAAATGTAAACTTTGTCCTTCTTTCACCAAAACATTTTAAAATAACTATTATTGACAGTTCTTAATTTATTAAAAATTTTTGATAGATTTTATTAACTAAAAAAATGATTAAAAAAAAGAAAATAGAAAATTTTTTCAATTTTTTTGAAGAATATTTAGATTATAATAAAATTTCTCTGAATAACAATTATTATATTTAACATAAAATGCTCTGCTCGTAAGAGAAAAACATTTTCAGACTCTTGATAAACCAAAAGGTCTCGGTTTAAATATTTGCTCATCCTTGGGCAATGAATTTGTCAGGAATATCCCGGCGTCTCTGCCCAAGGGCCAGGCAAAGAATGGGCTCAAGAATAATACATGCATATAGAAGACGATAAGCGAGCAGATGAAAGGTCAAGACACAAACTTGGGCATAAAGAGGAAAGATAAATAACTCACCGATTCGGTAAACTTGCCACGATCCGACGACTCCGTTATGCAACGTGTCCACAACGTGGAATACGTCCCCTTTCCGGAAGCTCATCTCTCCTTTCTGAGGCGTTTCGTAATTGAAATGCGTCCTGAAATTCACGAGATGAAAAAGAAAGCGTTTCAGAAAAACTTTTCGATTCCCTGCAACAATTTCAGACGCCAAAGTAGAGAAAATACAGCGAGATGCGGACTTAATTGGTGCATCAAGAGTGTCCGAATGTCCGAGAGTCGAGTCCCATTTTCCCTTAGACTTCAATGCTGATGTATTTAATTTATCCTCCTTTTTGTCAAAAATTAGAAATAAGTCCTCAAACCTTTTTTGGCTAGCTGATGTTCGTGAATAAATTCGACCGGGCAAAAATACAAAAATTACGAAGACTTGCAGGTAGCAAATTTCTCTTTGCTTGCGTATTTCTCAAATTTCTTGAGCTGCCACAGCGAATGCGACATGAATCGTAAGAATTTAAAGACTCAAATTTACCACTTTCCCCCAACAAAATATCTATTTTTCCAATTAAAATTAAGTACATATTTTTTGTCTATCCCTAATTTCAGCAAAGTTTCGTACACCACAACTTTAAGAAAAACGAAAAAAAAGTTACTCCTGCGTCGCACATGAGTTCGTAAATACAGATTGGAATAAGTTATCCGCGTAAAAAGTGGAAAATTAGTGTAAACTTCTTTCTTGGTCTATTTTCTGTTCAATGATAAATTCGATCGTGCGAAAATACAAAAATTACGAAGACTTGCAGGTAGCAAATTTCTCTTCGCTTGCGCATTTCTCAAATTTCTTTAGCTGCCACAGCGAATGCGACATAAATCGAAGAATTAAAAAAACTTAAATTTAGCGTTTTTTCCCAAGAAAATCTACATTTTTCCAATTGAAATTAAGTCCATATTTTTGTCTATCTCTAATTTCAGCAAAGTTTCGTACACCACAACTTTAAAAAAAACGAAAAAAAAGTTACTCCTGCGTCGCACATGAGTTCGTAAATACAGATTGGAATAAGTTATCCGCGTAAAAAGTGGAAAATTAGTGTAGACTTCTTTCTTGGTCTATTTTCTGTTCAATGATAAATTCGATCGTGCGAAAATACAAAAATTACGAAGACTTGCAGGTAGCAAATTTCTCTTCGCTTGCGCATTTCTCAAATTTCTTTAGCTGCCACAACGAATGCGACATAAATCGAAGAACTTAAAAACTTAAATTTAGCGTTTTTTCTCCCAACAAAATATACATTTTTACAATTGAAATTAAGTCTATATTTTTGTCTATCCCTAATTTCAGCAAAGTTTCGTACACCACAAATTTAAGAAAAACGAAAAAAGTTACTCCTGCCTCGCCCATGTAACTATAGATTGGAATAAATTATCCGCGAAAAAAGAGGAAAATAGGTAAACTTCTTTCTCGGTCTATTTTCTGTTCAATGATACAATAATCCTCTATAAGAGATTTACCGCTTAGTATAAGAACTAGCGACAGATTCCACGTCGCTAGGCACAGCAGATTTTCGCGTTCACAACACTCTCAAGTATCCTCGAAGAATGAGAACATGTGCTCGATCGACATGAGTATGAAAAGAGCCAGGAAAAATATTAGCCGCTTTATCGTCTTCAAGAAACCTACAGCATGAGGGCTAAGAGGATAAATTCCTGTCATATTTGGACTGAAGCAAGGGATTCAAGAGAGGAAGGAAGGTCCACACAAACGCTAAACTCATCTCAGCGCCGGGACAATTGCGCGTCAGCAAAATAGATTGCTTGACTCGGTTTACGAATCATCATTCCAATCAGAAAGCAAGTAACAAGAGGCAAATATTTTCTTATGGAATTTAGTGCAAAATATCCTCGACATGACCATAATTCCGAAACCCTCTTTCTTTCTTGGAGGCAAAAAACTACTGTACCAGTATTCTTGGGATTAAATTAGTTGCAGTTGATTTCCATTACTAGTGAGGTTTTCCTTACTTGAAGAAGTTATGTATGAAAGCTTGGTGAGTGAAACAAGAGTTCAAAGAGAAGTATATTTCAAATCTGTAAAGTCAAACCAATATACAGGTGAACTTGAGCCTTTCTGAGTCAAATTTTTTTTCTAGTCCCTGTCTGAATTCCCTTAGAAACATTGTTCTGTAGCGCAAAGGCTTTTCCTCTCAAACCTCAATAAGAATTTTTTTGCTGGCCTTATGGCTATTAAAATGATGAAAAAGTAACTTGATGTGTTTTCAAAGGAAGTGAAAGACTAATTGGGCACATGAGCCCCTGCCTCCAAGTTCAGTATCCTGTCAACTCATTTAAGAAGCACTTTAAGGCCCAGAAAATCACCATTCACATTTTTCAACAATTCCTATATCTTTCCCAGAATAAAAATGCTTGTTTCCCGCAACTTGAAACCTTGTGAAGTTGAATTTTTTGCTGGTCCCTTGCAGGAGGTTTGACTATAATCATCTACTCTCTGCTGGCAAATTTCAAGACTTGTCAATAAAAAATCAGACACAAAAATGTTTTGGGAATTTTCTCCAAATAAAAAGCATAACATATTCAAGCATAGGGATGGAGTAAATCATAAATATATGGCGAAGTTGTCTAGAGTAGATGACAATATTATTAATGAATATGCCATTTTAAAAGCAGTGCGAAATTTGGGTTCTAAAGACCCTAAATTTTCTATATAGAAGACAGTAGAACCATTATAAGAAATATCGTACCAGTCAAGGTACTGTAGTTGACAAAACAATATTCTACAGGTTTAACAATTAATAGTATTTAGAAAGGGCTGACTGTGAAATGCGCAGTTCGGTGACGCTGAGTTGCTCAGTAGGAAGACGAAACGCTCAATCGCGTTGCGTTCAATTTTCGACGGGAGGTCAAAAAAAAAAAGTACTGTACTGGCGAAAATTATCGGAGCCATTCTCGGCGATTTCAGCAAAGCAAGATCATAATAATGGTGGAATGTAACCATTTGTTTCAAGAAAGAAGTTGCGAACAGATAGTCTGGCCTAATAATTTCTTATAACATCTGGCTTTGTTTAAAGCCCACCGCCAGCTTTCCATCAAAAAAAAAAAAAAAAAAAAGTGCGGGTGAAAATTGAACACCCATGTAAGTACAGTTTATACAGTAATATGTGAGACATAACTTACTTGATGTAAAAGGAATCGCCCTTCTGATGAGCCAGGATGTCTTCGTATTCCTCAGCTCGGTACTGGACGATCAGATCCACCTGGTCCTGCAGCGACAAGAGGAACAGGACGGCTTCTTCCCTCGTTACTCCCTTCATGTCCATGTCATTGACCTGAGCAACAAACACAACCACAGATTTTTCAACCTCAAACCTCTCTTCCACCACATCATCCATGGTATTCTCCCTTTCCCCTCTCCTCTCTGTCCTTCTTCGTACACTTCTCATTTCCTCGGGATGAACAAAAAAAAAAGAGAAGCAAATGTTATAATAAATAAACACTCCTCACATTTTTACTCGCTCGATTTATCTTTCAAGTTAGCTCCAGCGTCCAAGTGACTTCAAGAGTCGATCATTCAAAGTTTACTTTTCCAATACATTCAGTAGACGCCCTCTTTTTGAAGCCCTTTCAAGAAACGTCTCGTCAACGTTTTTTTTTTTTTTACATTCAAGTCAACATAATTGTAAGTGTTTCTCCCAAAAGTGATGTATACGATTTATAGGTGTGCCAGGAGGAATGTTTCGTGGTGCTATTCTACATTATAGGATGCGGATGGATAGCTGTCTCTCTACGATGATCTCGTCTATAACGAATTTCTCTGCATAACGAATTTTGATTTGATCCCGTAGAGTTCTGTACTCATGTTTATAGGATAGGGGTTCTCTAAAAAGAAATACAGTGAGACCCCCACATGGGGACACCTCGACATGGGGACATTTTGACGTACGAAAATTTATTTTTCAATGAAAAAAATTATCAAAAAGGCCCGACGTAGGGACACTGACTCGACATAAGGACATTGCATGATAAAAGTGCCAAACATTTTTTAGGAAAATTGACTTTTATTAGGCTTAATTGCAAGAAAACAGAAATTTCCAACCCTAAGATCTATATAAGAAAAATTCTTTGGTACTTTTCCATCACTTTCCCATTCATTCAGCTAATTTAAAAAAAATTACCTGCAACGCAGAGGGACTTCCTTTCTCTTTTTGTTACTTTTAGTTATTTTTGCAGATGCCAACATTTCAATGAACTGTACAGTGGGAAATGTTACTTCTGTAAATGTAGTATTGCAAAATTTTTCGGGTCTCTTAAAATTTTTATTTTGCGTGGAAAATTTATACATTTTTTCCCCTCTCAATCGAACCGTGAAGGATTTTTTGATCCACACGTCGAAGAAATCCTCGCATAACAGGAAAACCCCTATGGAAGCGATTAGTTTCGTTGCTGTACAAAGCGGACCCAACTGTATTCCTCCTTTTTGTACAGTTCATCAAGTGCAACCCATCAAAGAGTGTATTCGCTCGTGAATTCCCCCCCACTCAAAAGGGGGAGAATTGAAGTAACGGAGTTACGGCACGATAACGCAATGGGGAACCACGAGGGGGGGGGGGGGGGGGGACGTTAAAATTCTTGCTGGGCCATCAGGTGAAGAGCCCGGTGATGAACCCGGCGTTATCTCGGGAACAACGGCCTCATCAACAGATTCCACAGCCCCACAAGGAGCCACTTCGAATTAGGACCCTCAGCCCGAAGAAATTGAAAACAAAGCAACACCACAAAAAAAAGGGGGATGGGGGGAGGGGGCACTTCAATAACAAGACCAGGACTTCTTTCTTCTCTCTCTCTTTCTTTTTGCAAAAACTACGACAATTCGAGAGTTATTGAGAGGAACAATGACGCAAGTGTTCTCTTGTTCAAGATGAACGATTCTGGGCATACTGTATATCTGAAATGCTTGGATGATGCGAATTAAGGTCTCATCGAATTTTAAATAAACAACGTTTCATCATCTTAAGGACACTTGAACGACGCGTTTTATTACCTTATAACAAAAACAAAAATTCCGGATAAAACCCAGGTTGATGTAAAAAACAAAACAAAAAACACAGCTGCGAATAAATCTCGATTAGCGTCTCGTGATTTCGTAGACCAAAGAAAAAAAATAACCGGACAAAATTGCTTTATTTTTTCAGTGTTTAAAAAAAATGTTTCCTTAATCATAGAAGTACAGGTACAGAATTGTAAACCGCGATAAAATACCGTACGCCAAAATTACTGAAAACCCAAACGTGCTTTTGGCACTAAATTTCATCGTTGACAGTCCATCAACAAGATTCAAGTTTCTACAAGAGGTCTTAAATCTTAAATGTAAAAAAAAACTTAAAAGCACAAACATTTTATAATTTACGTCTTCGGTACATCAGCTGGTTACAATTTACGCAACCTGGGATTATTTTGATTGTTTTCTAGAAGAATGCAATTTTTAGACGCATTTCATATTTGAATTTTCCTCGTATTTTAACTTTTTTTTTATTAAACCGCCAGTCGCCAAAAACCTTACAAACAAATGGCGGTGGCTTATCGAGGTTCGACTGCAAAAATCACTGCCAATAAGTGCTCAGAAAAAAAAAACAAAAGCAACCATGGCAACAGATGCGAAGTAGCCCAAGGGCCGCATGCTACAAAATGGCCACGCCAGGGCTCGTACCCGGGCGTTAAATGGCCACCAACACCCGTCAAAACCTCGCCCCGTGACTTTTAATCGCCACGCATCAATTCTCTGCTCCGGCTCAACTCATTTAACTCAAGCTAACAAAGGCAAGTCCTCATTTTTCTCTGCTTCTCAAGTCTATCTATACCTTCTCCCCGAAGGGGCTCGTGATTTAAAATAGCCGCCGTAATTTCATTAAAGGCGCGGCCACGGGATGAATGCGGGGCACCGGAAAAAATTGACATAAATTTGTTTCTGCCAACACTCGACAGCTCTCCACAAAGTCGTAAATTTATGCCTGTACGATAAAAGACCAAGAATCCTCCCACAAGCCTACATTTATTTATTCATAATCATCACGCTGACGCATAATGGAAAAAGTTCTTCTCCGAGAAAATGAAAAGAGATGAAGACCCGTCCCAGAAATTCCAAACGGAACAGTACAGCACAGTACTTGGTTTTAAAAAAGGAAGGCAAAAAAAAACGAAACAAAGAAAGTGTGGCCTTATACACAAAAAACCCTGATAATTTAATTAGATTTTAAAATTATAATTTCACTTCATCCGTCACACACAAATATCCAGGATATTCCACAAATTCTTTGAATTCAGGAGCCTCGAAACTTTTTTGCACATTCTGAGAGAAAATGGCGACCAAGATTCTCGAAAAACGGTTGAATCATAAAAAAAAAAAGCTGTGCATGAATTTGTAACAAGAGGCAATCAACCTCGAAAGAATGATAAATTAATTCGTAAAAAGTCATCAACTAAACCCAGGCCCCCCAAAAAAAGTATCTCTTATCCAGCCGAAAACAACATTGCAGCTTCATCAAGAAGCATTTAAGGTATGTTCGGAATGTCGCAGGTAAAAGTAAGCTTATCTAACCATCGAAAGTTGGGATGTATTATAAAGACTAAGCATTAAAAGCAATCCCAAGTCATCAAACCACATTAATGGAAAAAAAGAAAAAAGAACTGCTTTCTATTCTTCCGTTCACTTATCCCATTGTTTGGAATTTCTGGATGAGAACAACGAAACACGCTTTTCCCACGACTGAGAATGAAAAAGAAGGTTATTCGGTTAAACAAATATGCAGTTCAGATTTTTATTACTGCGTATTTTAATTTTTTTATGTTTTCGTATAATCGTTACGTCGCTATCAAGGGACCAAATATATTTTTAGCTTCTCAGAATGATCACAAAAATTTGCGAAAAACCTTTCACATCTTTACAGTAATGAAAGTGAGTGCGGGGTTTGAATATTCAGCAGCATGATTTTGTCATGTGATGGTTTCAGATAGTTCATAAAATTGGCAAGAATTTGGAAGGTGACTATGTTTCAAATTGTTGGCAGAACACTTATAATTGAATGCTGAACATAAATTGAGCGTCCGTTTCAGCGCTCCTAAAAAAAATCGGACATTTATTCAAACATGGGCGAGGCTTTTGTTTCATTGGGTACATCTTACTTCGGGATTATTAAAATAAATTTCATTTCTATCTTTCAATTAAAAGACAGAGACTAACTCTCTGCGGAACTTTGATCCTACTGACGCAAACGCGAACCACTTGCAAAATAATTGAAGCAGAAACACGTACAGTAATTTGGATGACTTATTCTTTGGTTACCCATTTCGGTACTTTCCTGTTATCTCAGTACCCATTTTTCTTTGTCTCGTGAATTCAGTATTCGTTAGGTTAGGTTAGGTCAGGTTACGTTAATTGAAAGATATTTGTAACTAACATAACCTGACCTAACTTAACTTTACCTAACCGCCTCCAAAAATCAGTTTCAACAGAATGCGGAAAAATGAAATTCACAGTTTCTGGTAGGTGCTCAGAAAGTAGGTACTGAGATAACAGGAAAGTACCAAAATTTCTATTTGTAACAGCGTCTGAAACAAAGTTCAAGGATTTTATTTTTCGAAAAATAAACGAGGCGCATAACATTAGTTTCGGTCGACTTACGTCATCCCGTTCATAGAAGAGCCTACCTCCTGATTGAACTCGTCAATATTTTGAAAAGAAAAAAATCCGCATCAAGTAAAAAACAAATATTTATAACTACAAAGTATAGGAAATTTACCTTCAGGAGTTTGTCTCCAGGCTGCAGACCCTGAACGAAAGCCGGCGAACCCGGTTGTACTGCAGTCACGAATATCCCGACTTGGTTTCCGCCCGTCAGTCGGATTCCAACCGAGCCTTCTTTTCTGAAGCTGATGAATCTCGGGTCCGGCGATGTTCTATCCGTTTTTCAGCAACAAGAAAAAAAGTAGAGCATGCAATAAAAATAAATCAATCACAAAAATGGAATAAATCGCGAAACAGCGAGCCAGTAAATCTTTCCGACATCTCGACGAGCGATAAAACCCGGCGACCAGCTCATTTTCAGCACAAGAAATCTTGCGCAGGAAAACGAAAATTAAGATAAGACGTGAACCATAAATCACGCAAAGAAGGGCTTCTTCTTCTTCTCTTAACACTCTCGTCAACCAATCATAATACTGATCAACGTTACATTCATCTAATATTAAAAAAAAAACCGGGTTGATCCTGATTATTCATCGTATGAATCAGCCGAATGTTTTATGAAAATCGGATTTCAAAATCGAAGAAAAGACGGTCTACTTACGCTGAGGGTTTTATCCTTCGGAGACTAGAATCTTGCTGGTACATGTCCTTCCTCGTTGCATAATAATCTGCGAACAAAAAGGACAAAAAATACATAAATTCGAACTCCATTCCCAAAAACGTATTCTAAAAAATAAAAATCACAGAACCCCAAGCAAAAAAAAAATCGGAAGGAAATTGCGAACAAAACACTCCAAAAACACCTAAAGGTGACGAAACATCGACACATTTTATAATAAAACACAAACGGTTTCGTCTTCAAAAAAAAAGAAGGACCAGAACTTGCAAATGAGGCATGAAGCAGTTCTGAAAAAAAAAACTGGATTTGTTCGTGTCATTATCTGAAGCAGGGTATCGCCTCATCAAATATTTACGACTCTGGAAAGTCGATCAGACGTCGAACGACGACAGTGACGATGACGAAACAACAAAGAGGCGACAGGCAACTGTAAGACATGCCGAACAACTTGAAACTTGATTTCCTGATTCTTAAGCAACCAGTCACACAGCAGAGAGTTCATCAAGAGAAAGCCAGACAGTGACGATGACGAAACAACAAAGAGGCGACAGGCAACTGTAAGACATGCCGAACAACTTGAAACTTGATTTCCTGATTCTTAAGCAACCAGTCACACAGCAGAGAGTTCATCAAGAGAAAGCCGATATAAATACAAAGTTGATTAACATTTTGGAATTCAAGTAATAAAAAAAGAAGACAAATTAGTCGTGTAAAAACCGCTAAGCAACGTTTTCGAAAAATCTTGAGTCATGATACTCCTTTGAAATTCGATAAATGTTTTAAAATTTATCAATCGGGTATAACTCGATTTCCTGATTTTTAAGCTACCCAGTCACGCAGATGTTCATCAACAGAAAGCCACTGAGAAAAAGTTTATAATTCAAATTTATAAAAAAAAGGACACTCAGTCAGGTAAAAACCGCTAAGCAACGTTTACGAAAAATCTTTCAGTCATGACACTCTTCGGAAATTAGATCAATGCTTTAAAATGCATCAATCCTGGCCTCGCCGAGAATGAAAATAAGTCATATTTCACCCTTCTTTTTGATCTAATTTTCGGGAATTAAACTTGAGTACGCACTTTGTCCTTGTATGATATTTGATGGAATATTTTATACAGGGAGTATTAAGTAAAGCGAGTGTACGAGCTGCTTGCGCTTATTAATAATTTCGGCCCCCGCTGGCTGGTTAATTATCATTTCAGAGTGGTCAAGTGGTAAGCAGCAAAAAAAAAGGTGGGGGAAGCATCTTGGGCAAAGTACTTATTCGGGTACTTTCCGGAGGTACCAACAAACTGGGTTAACCACTGCGTTTCGTCCGACACTAAGTATGGTTCCCTCCTTCAGGCCCCGGGCTTCCATAAAGACGAAATGTCCGAAACCGTCATCACGATTCCTGGGGTTTCATATTCGAAAAAATCGTTTCAGAAGCGAGTGTAAAATAAAAATGTGGGGCACGAATTATTTTTCCACTAAATTAAAAATTACCATTAAATCAAACAAACTCCATTTTCTTCATTCTATCCCGCGGAGTCGGTGATTCGAAATACTGTAAATGGAATTATCGTCTCTGGGACAGTCGAAATAAATTCGAATAATGTTTTCAACCTTATTTTTTCTCGAGCTATGGAAAAGTTAGCACTCGAAAATAAGAAAACAACACGATGAGTTCCTCGAAAGTTCTACGAACATTTAAAAACCAGTAATAAAGCTTTAAAAAAAGTATTATTGTCTCCATCTTATTTTTTTGGTTGATAAATTAAATTTCTTCAATTTTGCCCAGATCAACAGGACAGTTTCACATTTCCTGTAGGACAGGTTACATGAATTCTTTTTTCGATTCAGGATACTAGAGGTGAGTATAGATTTAATTTTTTTTTTTAAGAAAAATTTGTAGCTCATGAGTTACTGACATGCGGCATTTATTGTCAGAAAACCAAAATGCCAGAACTGTTTTATTGTTTTCGGAGTTAGGAGGAAAAATCCGAGAACTGAATCTTTAGCAATTATAAAAAATCCCTGGCACGTCAAAAATTTGCAAAACTTCTTTATATAAAAAAATTGCATTTCAAGGATTTCAAATTACGAAAAATAATTTAAAAAATTTAAAAATTATAAGTCATGTTGTTTGTAAAGAATTAGCAAAACAATTTATTTTTTCGCTCATCAAGGGTTGCTGTTAATTCCTGTTATAACTCACATGATTTGTTCTTCATTTCCGGTTAATTCAGTGTTCAGAATAGCCAAATTTAGAAGGCAACAAATTAACGAATGAATTCATTTGCTGTGTGTTACTCGGAAAAGTGCAACAATTGTTTCGAGGGTGAAACTGCAGTGATCTCGAAAAATCGAAATCTCACGAAGCACGTGAGAGGTTTTCGAAATTAATGGTACTTCAATTGGATCCTTTTTGTTGTTGTCAGTAATCGGATGACATTTTCCCGACAAAAACGAAAAAGGGCGAGGTAGAAATAAGTTGATGTCCATTTATGGACTAAAGTAGCTATCACCTTACTTGTAAAAAAATCAGTCTGAGCGTCCTGAATAAGACTGTGTGGGCAAGTCAATTTTAGTCCTGACCATTGTGTTATATAGGTCACCTCTGTTACATTAGTAATGATTGGTGTCCTGCATGGCCCCAGTTACCATCACTCAAAAAAAAAAAAGAAAAAAATAAGTGTATCCCCGGATAATCCCTAATCAGATTCCGACATGACATGCGAATGGAATCGATTCAGCCTGCGGGCTCCAGAGCTCATCATCATCCTTTCTTCCAGTACCCCATGCATACTTTTCTTTTCCACATGGACAAATTATCCTGATCAACGACCAGAATGAAGGTTCCACTCATCCGCAAATAAATCGGTTCGAGGAAGGCTAATGTCACGAATTCGTTTTTAATCCCCGTCAATTTCTGGGACCTGATTCGTTCGGCGGTGATGAGCTCCTTCAGGAAATTTCGCCTTTCGGCATTCACCCTGGAAAAATGCGCCTCGAGAGGTAACACGTCGCATTTTCCAGTTGACACAGGCACTGACGAAGGAAAAATTCATGGAGCTTGAGTCTTTCGTTTCGGTTCCTCGTAAAAACTTTTAGGGCGTCCGATAGATGTCGTCCCTCAAACAGAAATGTGACCATAGTAAATATTAAAAAAAAAAAACCGAATCATCATTTTCGAACGTAACATCGTGCTGAATCATCAAATAATCTGTGAAACCAGCCCCAGAAAAGAACAAACAAATGGGAGGTTTTTTCGCGTTTTTTTCTCTTTAAAGGATAGGAAGAATGCGCATTTCCACCCAAGATTTTAAGAACGAAGAAAAATTCATGGAGCTCGAGTCTTCCGTTTTGGTGCCTCGTAAACATTTTTAGGGCGTCCGATAGATGTCGTCCCTCAATCAAAAATGTGACCATCGTAAATAAATCAAAAATACCGAATCATCATTTTCGATCGTAACATCTGCTGAAGCATGAACTAATCTGTGAAGCCAGCCCCCGAAAATAAAGTGGGAGGCTTTTTTCGCGTTTTTTTTTTCTTCTTCTTTTCAGGATCGGAGGAATGCGCATTTCCCCGCAAGATTTTAAGCCTTTTTGCGTGTTTTTATTTTTTATTTCAGCACAAATACCAAGTGCCGGGGAATCCGGAGTTCGCGTTTGCGCTCACGCACGCGAATCCAGCTCGACCCGAATTCCTGGGGATCGCCGAATTTTATTTTTGCCTACTTTGCCACTTGGGACTGCTAGGTATGAGGCCACTAATTTGCAGAAGTTGATCTCCTTTCGTTTTTGTCTTCAATGCATATCAGGAGGAAATAGGACGGTCGGAAAAATGCCAAGATTCGCTCTCGTGGAATAATCATCCTTCGCCCGCAAAAAAAAGGGTCTCGTTTCTTCAAATGCCGAGTTTTGAGACGAAACATTTTCCAAGAACTAAAAATAGGGACGTGACACACACGGAAAATACTGGCGAGCAGCGTCAAGACAAAACTGCAAAAAGCTATCATACGACGAAATTCTTTCATGCGGAATTCGTTTTGAACTAAATCAAGTTTCATGACAAAATACTGTACAACCTTGATTATCCAGGCTTCGAAAATCGGTTCATCTAATAACAAATTTCACACCGAGAGGAAACAAAGATACTTAATTTCCATCAAAAAAGACTCGAAACGTACGCGGGAATTCAAGGAATACAGTATAAAGATTTAAATGATGATCTTCAGCTATATAAAAACTTCATGAGCAGAAAAATAATTTCCCCTGAATATGGCGTCTTTTATGCAGGAAAAAAATACCCAAAAAATATGTTCTCTCACCAGAAGAACTCCGCCAAAAACCACAAAAGCGGGAAATTATGAACTGATAAGAGGGTGGAGAATGTTGAGAAATTTCGATACTGATTCTTCTTTGGAGAATTTCCCCCAATTTTAAATTATGCCTAGTAAGACTACTAATAGACAGCCTTACGTAAGCTAATAATCGGACCTATTAGCTTCAAGAGTGAAAAGTCGTACATCTATCAGAATGCTCGTCAAAAACGACGGGTGCTTAGTTAATGACATAAAGCGTGATTATATGCCACCACTAATTCAAGAAAATAATATCATAAACCTTGCCGGGGTGCAAATCATTTGGAAATTCAGGATTAAAATGCGGCTAATACATGAGTCTTTATCAATCATTTCAGCGACTCGAGAAAAATAAGTCGCCTGCGAAATTAACGCGAATACTGTGATTGAGAATTCGCATGCGCAAGAATTCATCCTTGAAATTTATTTCCACAGAAGCTTGAGGCATTAACTTGAATAGTAGTCGGGTATAGGCCGCATTTTTCGAGTCAAAGACACGTATACATGATTATGTCGAGGATAGGCCACGCCAATGCATCCGGGTACCATTTTTGTTGTTGCTGGAAAAGTGCGGCCTAGAATCACGTAAATACGGCAAATCCGAAGCCACGGGCTCACCATGAAGTTTCGAATCATCAACACTCAAACCGACACTGGGGACAAAATTGGGCCCATTTTTCCCGGGCTGGTTGAAGTAGGTGATCCCTTCTTGGCCTTCAAATC
>CAJPEX010001035.1:0-20775 GCA_905338405.1 Notodromas monacha
GAAGTCCCTCTCTGCTGGAGGTAATTTTTTTAATTTTCTAATGGGATGGTAAATTGAGAGAAATGCCGAAGAACTTTTCTTACATCAATTATATGGTTGGATATATCTGTCTTTTGTTATTTGGCCTGAAATTTATTTACAATTTTATTGCAAAATGTGCCCATGTCAAGTCAGTGTCCTGTCATGTCAGGCCTTTTTTATTAATTTTTTATGGGAAAATAAGTGTCCCTATGTCAAATTGTCTGTATGACAAGGTGTCCACATGTTGGGTTTCCCTTTAATACATTGTATTGAACCTGACTATGGTTTTTCATTCTGGCTTCAGTAGAGCTCAAATCTGAATGATCTGATAGACTGTTCTTGGGGGCTCAGCTGATCATAGACATTGCTTCCCCTGCTAATAATGTAAATCTGCCATCTGGGTGCTTTTACACCTCTTGGCAAAACTCTTCCCGCTCCTGGAACAAGTCAGTGCAATGCTCCTTTGTGTAATGACCAGGTGATCCTCTGTGGAGATGCCATGTCCTGTGCCAACTTCATCAGCAACACCCTGGCAAATGTGGTTATGGTTACAGAGCCCTACCATGATATCACCATCTCTACATCTGACCTGGTTTTTGATACAATGAGCTGGCATGGCACGCATTACAAAACACTGGAATGGACCAGGTGGACAACATATACAGTTGAGGACGTCTGTAAGGCACTTGGCTGGTGACCTCTGTGCAGGTCCTGCTGGCAGTTACTATTTCAATCACCAAACACCATCATCTTCTGTCCTCTGTGTGCCTTCCTGTTATTTTTGAGAATATGTGTTCTCAAATTAATTTACAATTTGTAATAATACATCTTGAAATAACCTCATGGTGTGGAGTTGCAAGTGACGTAGCATGACCCAAGCGTAGCATCCTTGCTCAGGCAAGTGCATGTCAACTAGTCACCAAAGCAACCTGCAGACCAGGAAGTGGAGTGGCACCCGGCAGTAAATCTGGTGAATAGATATTGATCATGACAATGGAAACAATACTTGGCAAAGGCTCCAAAGCCTTCACTCTGCTGCAAACCTTGCCTGGTGGCAGATTGTTCAAGATTTGCTCTCTGAGGCTTGTCTGAACATTTTACATGATTTTGTGACTGAGTGTGTCTGAGGATTTCTGCTCTTGGTTGCCTGTGGGACTCCCATCTGAAGGGTCCTGCTTTGTAAAGGCTGAGCAACGCTTTTCATTTCTTTCATCAAACCTTTGTCATTCTGGCCTGACACATGGGATATCTCATATATTCAAATTTTTATATACGCCAATGATGAGCAAATATCCTTATTTATGGAAATAGCAATAAGAGTAATAGCGGGTGGTTTTTCTGAGGATGGGAAATCATCCACAAATGAGTTTATCTTTTCAATTCAATTACTCAGGTGAAATCTAACATCTATTCCATTTTCGTAATGGTTAGAAAAAGCTGAATGAGTAAGGAATTTTCTTCAACTAACTGGATGATTGATAAAACATGTGAAAACATTGGGTTTATTTTAATATCTGCAGGTGCTGATTCTTCTGGGAATGTAAATGATGTGGAAAACATTTAGAACCCGAAAACTTTGAGAAAATGAGTTGCAATTCATCGCCTTAGAACTAGACCCAATATACGTCGATGGGGCATCAAGAACAACCCCAGAACTGGAACCTTGCTTTAATGGCACTACGAAGCACCCGAGACGTCCTGAAACGACCGAATAGCACCAATCTCAAGCTCCATAAGCTGGCCATTAAAAATAAGGCAGGGGCCAAGAAAATTATTTGAGCTGAGGGAAATGGGTTTGATACTTTTCCTGATATATTTGTATGTTTTTCTAACACCTCAGTTCCCACCTCAACCATTCAGACTGGAGGGTAAAAATAATGAGGAAAGGACGACAAATTATTCTCTTCTAGATTATCATAAAGGACAGATTATAACTAATTCGGGAAGCTGATTCATAATATTCCTGATATTATGTGGAGGATGTCCAGGAAATTTCTCTTTCTGTCCACTCTCATCAACAATAACAGTTCAAAGCGGG
This sequence comes from Notodromas monacha, assembly GCA_905338405.1. Taxonomy (NCBI): domain Eukaryota; kingdom Metazoa; phylum Arthropoda; class Ostracoda; order Podocopida; family Cyprididae; genus Notodromas; species Notodromas monacha. Next base: position 2,060 of record CAJPEX010001035.1, read on the forward strand.
AAAATTAGCAGGTGCTTATTATGGGGCCATTATTTTTGCAGTTTCAAGCTTGAGACTCTTTTCTATATGGGCATTTACAGCAAGGTTTGGGGTCAAACCATTTCCTGGGGCTTTGTGAGTAAAATTCACACAACCCACGGAAAACGATGCAATAACAATCACTGGCATGGGTTCTTCCTCCTTTTTCAACCCCCCACATCCATATTTTTTTCTCCAACTACGAGCTAGAATTCGGATTGCAGCCGTGGTTAGGGGGCTCGTGGTGCCCCAAACTAGAAAAGGAGACGCTTGTCTCCTAGTGCAGAATTTGGTCAGAGGCAAATTCTGCACAGATTCGTATCCTCTTTTCTGGGATACATAAATAATTTCTTCTAATTTAGTTCAGATATAATTTTTGATCGGTGGGAAGAAACGTGGAAAGAAGGTTTTCAATTTTTCCGACTTGACAAACATACAGGGAAGAGAATCTTAGACCTCAACAGACAGTCTAAAATTATGACGAACTCTAACTCATGCATATTTGGAGGTGCAGCCAATTGACAAAAACACATTTAAAGACTGAAAATTAGACTGAAAATGATAAATGGATAAGTCCACAGTTTTTTTTTTTTAATCAAACGGAACGATTAAAGCTTCAAATGAATGCTACACATTTATTAATCCAAGGGATTTTTGTACCTTGAAACTTTTTTATGCTGAAAGTTAAAAACAAATTGTCAAATTCCTGAGTTTTTCTTCTGGTGAAATGTAATTCTGAATGTTGGACACATTAAAAAAAAGAGAATTGAGCTCCACTTCAGGCAGGGCTCCGGATTTTATCGCCGATTAACAGTTTCTGAACGGGGGGAGGGGGAAGGCACAAGGATTACTCCGACCTTGGCCTTTCATTTTGTCAAGAAAAAAAAAATAGTACCCATCAGCACAACAAAAATGCTTTCTTCTTCAAACAGCGTAGCGCACGTCCATTATAGGGCAATCGTCTGGGCGTCGTTTCGAAGTCTGGGACGAACTCACGTTTCAGGGCATTAAACTATCACAGTATTCCTTCCCTGGTTCTGCAACAGTCTCTGTGAAGGATTCCAGACTGGGGTTCTCATGCAAGGTCTGTCCAGATTGGTCAAGGCCCTATTAACCATATTGAGTTTATGTATTTTATTTTTGTTATCAATTTGTGCATTCCTGCTCTGAAGTGATTAAATATCATTGAGTGGATTTGGGTTGGGTGGGAAGGGGGTTTGGTTGTGGAAATCTTGAAGTGATTGTTATTGCATCGTTTTCCGTGGGTTGTGTGAATTTTACTCACAAAGCCCCAGGAAATGGTTTGACCCCAAACCTTGCTGTAAATGCCCATATAGAAAAGAGTCTCAAGCTTGAAACAGCAGGGAGAATTACCTCGTTTCATCCGAAGCGTCGTCGACTTCACTGCTCAGTGAAACAAAATAACGCAAAGATGAAAAAAAAAATAGAAGGGAGAAATTATTCGAGGAGGCGGGGGGGTAAGCAGAAAAATTAGCACAGGAAACAACACGGAACAAAAGCAGGGCCGTTGTTCCTGGGCTTGGAAAGCTCGGGATGCACGTGCCGTCAAGTTTGCGCCAATTTTAGAATATCTTTTTTTGTTGTTGCTTGCCCCGGTGGTTTCAGCGGGAGAAAAGTGTTCGTGAGATTGGATTCGAATTTCAAGGAGAAATTCTCGCCCTTCATTCCACGTCAACAGTATATAGGTGAAGTTTCAATATTACACAAAGGCGATGTATGCGGAGAAAAAGTTACAGTGGCTGACAAAAATTGAATTCCATCTTTTTGGACTTACTTTTGTAACAAGGTATGATATGATGACATGCGCATTCATAATTTCGCAATTTATGCTGTGGGTGCTTCACATGGAGAATTTCATACCGAAAATACACTCCCCCTTGACACACAAAAATTGAATACCAGTTTAATTTTTTCACAAATTACAATATACGCAAACTGCTCTGAACTATGAACCTTGGCTGTGATTCTTCCAGCATGAAAACTACAATTTTATTGATTTGTAAGCAGTGTACTGCATCACTATGAGAACAATTTTGTTGTGGCTTCCTTATTTATGAACAAATAAACAAACAAACAGAACACTTCATTTGCCGCTTTTCAGCGTTCACACGGTACAATGAAGATTTCCACATCCAAACCCCCTCCCCACCCAACCCAAATCCTTATTCACTTTCCAATTTTTTGTGGTGTCTATATTTAGTCTGTCAAATCATGTGTAAAACATTTGGTCCAGCGATAATAGCCCATCACATGGAATCAAATGTCCAGTTCCATGTAAGGCAGGGGTGCCCAAGATACAGCCTGCGGGCCAGATCTGTCCCGTGGAGGCTTAAAATCTGGCCTGCCAAGACAGCATGAAAGTTCACCACCGAAAATTTAAGACCATAAAAAGTAAATATTACAAATTTTTCAAGACGTCTTCAGTCTGCAATTTTGATTAGGAATTATATTAGGGCTTCACAAATATTGTAACAATTCCTTGTAACAAGAAAGACCAAAAGAATAGTATGGATTAACTTGTGATGTCAGTGGTTCTGTTTTTCAAATGAAAGGGCAGCATTTTGCAATCTTGGAATTTAAATATTACCCCAGCATTTTCTGTTGTGTTTTTTATTTATTTAATTGTATCTCTTGATAGGGGAAGGATGTACAGTAGCTCAATTTTCTTAATAGCCTGAAAAAAAATATTAACAAAGAATCATGTAAAAATACATATGTGACATGAACAAATTGAGAAAGACAATTCAACACTGGGCCAATTGAGATTGAAAATTTGAGACAGGGTCAATTTGAGACAAGGAAAAATATGAGACAGGGACAATTTGAGACAGAGGGCCAATTCAAGACAGAGGTCCAATTTGAGCCTAAGCAATTCAGTGACAGGGACACTTTGAGACATGGACATTTAGAGACAAGGACAATTTGAGCCTTGCCCAAAGCAACTCTNAGTTACAGTGGCTGACAAAAATTGAATTCCATCTTTTTGGACTTACTTTTGTAACAAGGTATGATATGATGACATGCGCATTCATAATTTCGCAATTTATGCTGTGGGTGCTTCACATGGAGAATTGCATACCGAAAATACACTCCCCCTTGACACACAAAAATTGCATATCAGTTGAATTTTTTCACAAATTAAAATATACGCAAACTGCTCTGAACTATGAACCTTGGCAGTGATTCTTCCAGCGTGAAAACTACAATTTTATTGATTTGTAAGCAGTGTACTGCATCACTATGAAAACAATTTTGTTGTTGTGGCATCCTTATTTACAAACAAACAGAACACTTTATTTGCCGCTTTTCAGCGTTCACAAGGTACAATCAAGATTTCCACATCCAAACCCCCCCCCCACCCAACCCAAATCCTTATTCACTTTCCAATTTTTTGTGGTGTCTATATTTAGTCTGTCAAATCATGTGTAAAATAGTTGGTCCAGCAATAATAGCCCATCACATGGAATTAAATGTCTAGTTCCATGTAAGGTGTTCTACATGAACATACACTCCAATACCAATCATAGTTCTACCATTGGAATTTAATGGACTACTACAAATAGCATACCTGTCTTCAGCACACAATTCCTCAGTATTTAGTACAATCAAAGTAGGCATAACAAGTAATGGTTGTGTCACCCTGCTCCTGGTCACACACCCACGCCAGGCATGCATAGCAACACAGATGTCCATTACTAGTAATTACTTATATTGAAGCACACCAGTGTCCTTGATACATTATGGGGAACAACAATCAATCATGTGCAATGGGCTAGGATACTGTTGGATTTTTTGCTGGGAATGGGATGAAAGTTCCAGTACTGTTCAATAAGGCCACATAAGTATAGCTGACAATAAGGGATGGCAACATATCACACAAAATATTTTTAGCTTCATCCATGACAACTTGGGAAAATCCTCTGGATGCTGTTTGCCTTGATTATTTTGAATAATTGCTGAATAGTTCAGCTTGCTTCTAAAGTGAAAGCATGACATCTGAGTATGAAACTCTTACTTGAAGCCCAACATGATGAGAGGATCCTGGATTTGAAATGGTGTCAATGAAATTTGTTATCCGTGGAATTTCCCCCATTATGATTGCTGCAAAATGCGCATGCGTTTCTTGAGAGCCTGCTGAAAGCAGAGCTTGCACAGCAATGAGCAAGAAAGAGAGGAAGACTGAGAAAGGAAGAGATAATTGTTATGGAATATATAATAATAATATATAATAGAATAAGCATTATATTTGAGCTCCTGCCTGGTTCCAAGAATCGATTAATCTTGACAGGTGCTCCCCTCCCAGACGCACACATGTGTAGAAATAATTGCTAACAAACTTCTGGGATTCCCCTTCCTGGTTTCTCCCAGAAGCACACACACATTTGTGTTATATAAATTCTGGGATTCCCCTTCCTGGTTCCTCCCAGAAGTACACACACATTTGTGTTATATAATCATGCAGCAACTTGTGTATTCCCCTTCCTAGTTTGGCCAGTATATAAACCCCAGCCAAATCCAGGAAAAGCAGGCAGATGTGCAGTAACTTTTGAGAGTGACCCTTCTGGTATAAATCCTCTGTGTTTGCTCCAGTCTCTGGATTGTGTTGTGTTGTGTTGTGTTGTATTAATACTCTGTATTAATAAAGACTATTTTTGTCTCTTCAAGACTTGTTGGAATTCCTTATCCAGTCCTCCAAATTGGAGACACACAAATCATATAAATGGAATGGGATAACTCAAAAAGGGATAACAAATTTCATGATAATCCCATGCAATGCAATTCTTGGCTAGAACCACTGATACAAAAACATGTCAGAGGTACACTTGCATAAGAAAACAATTCAGTGGATACTGCTTGGGTTTTTCAAATGGTGAGTCCACAAGCCAATTGTCTTCCAGAACTGTTGCTGACTTCTACAGCTGCAAAGAAATGGCATAATGTTTGGTCAGATTCACATCAACCGAATTCAGAATCAGCAAAACCATAGTTCAAAAAAGTGATCTATAAAAATTCCAAGTACAGTAGTCTATTATTTTTATCCATTGTCTTCAATTAATGATTTTATGTTTGCCTTGCAGCACAAATGAATTCTGAGATTACATCATTACCCAATACTCCATCTTCATGAAATCATGTTCAATTATGATTTGAAGAAAGACAAATATTATCAAAATGCGGAATTGAAATACCTGTAGAGACCCGAAGAGTTGGTCACTCAAAATTGGGCATAAAAGACCATTTTTATCATGAATTTGTTCTGACCAGAAAAAAACGGGGTACCGTAATTTACTACCTAAATACAAAGTTGGCAGTATGTTGATTGAAATAGTAATCACTCAGAAACCAAGCCATAGATGTATAGATGTACGTGAACCTATACCATAATGCTACAAAGTTGATGGTGTTGAATGAGAATTCCTCTCCCACACATGGCTTCCTCATCCACCGCCGCACAGTTCCAGCTTCTCTGTCCAAATTTGCGTCAGTTCCGGTCCATCTGCTCCACTTCCACTTGCAGTTCGTGCGACTCTTCTGAGTATTGCTGCATGTCTGCAACTTTCATCCCCCTGGGGATGAAGGAAGAGATGAACATAGACATACAGCATATGGTGTCCAGCAACCCCCTCACACGGAAAGAAAATGGGTAACACATTCGAACTAAGGTAATATTAAGTAAGGCTCGGATTCAGGGAAATACTGTACGTCTATTTGATTATGTGCCTAGCTCTTCCACATCATCAATGGCAACGAAAAACGTTTCTAAGTTGCGATAAAGACCTTCATACCGTTGCCCGGCTCAGCATGATAAACCTTCTACATAGAAGATGTGACAAACTGTTATCAACGCGTCCTTCACAACTTAATTTGGACTTATCCAAAAGTTTGCCTTCAGTATAGTTATCCAAGTTTGAATGAGTATAAGGATGCGGAGTATAACTCAGCCCGGCTGTGGGCGGTAAGAATTAAGCAGTCCAAGCATAAAATGGGGTATTTTACTTTTTCGGAAATTGCACAGACCAACAAAACAGAAATAACTGTCATGTAAAAAGTTTGACCCATTAAAGAATGGAACCACGGCTTTGAGGGAGAAAATATTCAAAAATGGGGCAATATCGGCCGAAAGCGATGGTGGAACACGTAAAAAAACAATCGTGAGATGTGATGAATCAACATCGCGATCGGAAAAAATGCAGACAAAACTGGAGATACGGAAAGAGTAAATGCAATCAGAACAACGTTCGGGAACAGAAATAATACATCTAGAACTGCATGAACACAAAGCGAATTTATGAAAAGTGAATTGTCGGAATAGAGCGCATGGGAAATTCACGAGAAAGTGAGTCATTTAAATTCAGATTCTAAAGGTGCTGTGAAGAAATGCAAGTAAAGTTCTACCTGGGATAACCCTGCTTCAATAACTTAAAGACTTGATTCAGCAACCCCAACGCCAACTATATGATCACAATGAAGTGGGTTACCTTTACTTTTCATCATCAGTTTCAAATCAAAGGAACGCGCTCAGGTATTCGCATTAGATTCCCGCACAAACTGTTACCAGCACAGAACCTTAACATTCAACTGGTCTAGGAAATTAACCAACACTTTATGTTTTCATCGCAGCCATCAGCTCTGTGAGGGAGGCCTTCAATACGTCATTCTACAGGGGTCGTCGTACAACGGCTCCTCACCACAGGCCTGTTCAGGGGTTCTTGTCGACGAGGTCGTCTATGAGTAAAGAAAGTAGGGGCCTAAAGGTCGAAATAACGTCAAGTCAGTTTATAACCCGAAGACTTCAATACTGCCCCCCAACTTGACTGTACAGCGCACAGCCAGGCACGGCCAATGCCCGCAGTATCCTCACCGCAAGTCTACATGCGTCATACAGGTGTCGCTACCATCACAGCACAACGTACAAACGAGAACATGTCAGCCGATGAACGGGGCTATGCACGGAATACGACAATCAATACTATCGAACTCCAATACGTGGGAACCATGAAAAAAAAATGCATTTAAAAAAAAAACAGATCAAGTGGAGTATTTCTTATTTAGGTATGCTTGGCAAACTTTTTACATTCAAGGGTTTAGGGAGGCCTACATAAAGTTCAAGAAATGGCTCAAATGCCTCAGCAAGAAGGCAGGGGTAAGAATTATGAATTTATCATTATCATTCTTACGAGGAGTGAATAACTTCAGGAAAATATTGAGAAAATAACTGCGCATGATAACGATACATTTATTCAGTACAGTTCTGACGCAATCAGTAACGCTGCAGTTGCCGCAAATGACTATACACGAAGTCCATGGAACATTCTGGAGGAAAGAAAATTTCAAGGATTGTATGCTGGATTTGTCATTGAATTCCGGACATTCTTAGAGTCTAGGACAGGAGCTCACTGTGGGGTCACGACACGACACATTGCGTGACCCGAGCGCTTCAGACGACTATCAAATTCAACTCTTCTGATGAATGCTTCATCAAGTTTACCTTCAGAAATGCATTTGATGGACATACGCCATTCCTTCACAGCGATTCTTTTCATCTGTTTCCTTGCCTTCAGCTATTCCTTTCAACTGCGCTGTTCCTTTGCCAAGTCAAGTTGCATGCTGAGTCCTCGAACCGCATTCAGCTTCATTTCGCCTTCTCTGCGGACATTTTGGAACAAAAATCATGCATCACTCACTTAAGACCCTTCCCGGAGACTAATGAACAACATACATAATTAAAATTATTAAGACATAAGCACAGAACATGCTTCATCAGTTTCTGCACAGCTTGATCAAATTTCCAGATACACTGCACCAAGCTTAAATTCTGGAGGCCCATGAACTACAGTCCACCAAAAAACTCACTATGCCGTTCCTCCGCACGCGGCCATTCTTTTGTCCCGCTGCTCACTATCCTACAAATGTTGTTTTTCTTAGTCCGGGGACTTTCCTGTAGGGCTCCGAAATATATTACAGTCTTTTGCTGGAGACATCCAATCTCGCTCCGCAGAACCCACAGCAGGCCTCTGATCTCGGACGAAATCTTCTTGATGAACTGAGAAAAGCGAACAAAAAATAAAATGAGGGAAGGAAATTGTTTTTGTTTAAAGCCTATGTAGATGCATGCATTAATTCTCGAACATATTTTTGTTGAGGGTGAATCAATAATTTAAGCACCTTGAAGAAATAAAGCTGATGCCACATGCCACCCTCGCAGGGGTCATTCCAGAGATGAGGTATCCTTTTTGATATGATTACATGACATAAAGACTTAGTTACGAAGGGTGTTTTTGAGCTACTCAACCTACAACCAAGTGTATCGTCTTACCTCCTGTTACGACTTCCCCGACTACACGCAAATTAGGGTAGTCATGGTAACCTAACATAAGCTTTCTACAATCGTATTGAAAGCAAGCTATAGATAGGAACATCTGCATGTGGAAGCACCGTGTAGGTGCTGACACCTATGTGATAGAAGTAAAATTTTACCCAAACTATGCCAGCAACCGCCATACGGTGCTGTGCCCTGTCCAGTACAGTAACTGCCTTCCTTGGGGCCTCACCGTTAGTTAGTAGAACAGTTATTCTACTACCTATTCTTCTCTCCTTGGGGCCTCACCGTAAGGAAGGCAGTTACTGTACCGCAGGGCTTTTCAACCACGCGTACCCCTGGTGCTGGTACGTGAGTGCTTTCCAGGGGTTACGCGGACACATTCTTTCAAGTGCGGATTTTTTTCCTGATGTACCTCAAGCAATTGACAGAAGATAAAAAAAAAACTTGATCAAGTCCTAATCTGGCATTGTGAATCGTTCAAGGATACTAAAATGTAATGTTTAAATGAAAATTCAATGTTTCACACATTTTTGAAGTGAAACACACAATTTTGTCTTAAAGTCAGACATTTGCCGCCAGATTCCAAACAGTGAGAAGTTTGAAGATACGGTAAATCACAAATTTATTATAACTCACATTTTAAAAATACATGACAGATGAAACTTTTGAAACCTTTTTCAATTCCAATGTGGTGAATATTTTCAACTAAGATTTGAGGCCCCAGGCTTAAACACTCAGCATATGGACCTGACTCCTCATTAAATGACTAACAGGAAGTTACAAAATTCAGTTGACATTTCCCTGTCATATCCAGCTTCAAATTCTGCAATCATAAATAATTGTTTACAATTATGTACTGAGAAAGAATGTGACACTAGTTCTAGCTTTGGTAAAAGCAGGTCAACAAAACCTGATTTGTTCCACTGGAAAATTCTCCATGCATAACCACAAAACACATCAGGCATCACATATAGCAATGTAGTCCAGAAAATGTTCTCCCAACCCTTCCTCCAGCTGAGGCAGGGAGTAAGTATATAATTAAGATACTCCTGCAGGTATTGAAAATTTCTTTTTTTTTAAAGCAATGGGTGAATGCCATATTATAATGCAGAATACAAAATAAGCACAAAAAACTTGACACCACAAACAAATTTTGAATGCTCATACTCACTTGCTAGAGTTTCTCTGAATTTTTCCCTACAGTTTGATCTCTCTCTATATTCATATAATTTCAAAATGTGCGAGTAGGCCAAAATGTAAATTTTTCAAGTGTGTATTTGATGGACAGTGCCCAAGTTTTCCAATGCACCTATTCTGGGGTCAAATTGAGGACTACCATTGCAAGAAAGCCATTTTAAAAATGGGGAAAATGTAAATCAGCAGAAGGGAACTTGCATTCAAAGCTCTCTGTGCTAATTAATTTGATTAAATTAAATTAATTTACTTCAATTTTCTGAATGGCTTGAGTTGGTACATTTTGGGATGATTTCAAGTAAGGATCACCTTGTTGGCTGAATAGAGGGGAGCCCAAATTTTGAATGAATGTGCTATTGGATAATTTGATGATCATCATATTTACTTATTAACATTTTGCAATGCAGTAATCTTAAGAGTATGTCACACATCTGAGAGAAAAATTCTTGAAGAGTTTATGAAATATAAAAATAAACAAAAGTAGATTCAACCTGTCCAATCAGCCAGCACTGAGCAGTTGAAAGCCCTTTGAGAAATAACTCCCCAAGTCTTATTTTATAGTCTCTTAACATATGACAGGCAGATAATGCACAAATTTCAAAACTTCAAAGCTATGGTGTATATCCAAAATGTAATAAGAAATTGGTGGTACACGGCTGTTCCAGAGGATAAAAAAGGGGTACATGCTTCAAATGGGTTGAAAAGACCTGCTGTACTGCACAGGGCACGGCACCGTATGGCGGTTGCTGTCATAGTTTGGGTAACAGTTTACTTCTATCGCATAGGTGTCAGCACCTACACGGTGCTTCCACATGCATATGTTCCTATCTATAGCTTGCTTTCAATACGATTATAGAAAGCTTATGTTAGGTTACCATGACATGTGATTAAACGCACATCAGTCCCTTCAGCATTGTCCTCCATTCTGCTCTGTGAGCCAACATCCGACTCATTGAGTTTTTGTGGGAGGCATTGATTCAGAAATACTGTACATTAGTATAGTTTTTCCATTTCTCATCTCTGGAATGATCCCTGCAAGGGTGGCATGTGGCATCAGCTTTATTTCTTCAAGGTGCTTAAATTATTGTTTCACCCTCAACAAAAATATGTTCGAGAATTAATGCATGCATCTACATAGGCAGCAGCCGTCTTAAATGAGCGGCCTGCCCAAGAATCAAAGGATTTTTTGCGGCCCTGTCAATGGCCCCCCTTTTCTTGGAGGGGCGCGGGGTCCATAAAACCCTTGGTGGATAGAAATGCCAAATGTCGAACTACAGCCCACCAAAAACCTCACTATACCGTTCCTCCGCGCGGCCATTCTTTTGCCCCGCTGCTCACTATCCTACAAATGTTGTTTTTCTTAGTCCGGGGATTTTCCTGTAGAGCTCCGAAATATATTGCATCTTTTGCTGGAGACATCCAATCTCGCTCCGCAGAACCCACAGGCCTTTTGGACGAAATCTTCTTGATGAACTGAGAAAAGCGAACAAAAAATAAAATGAGGAAAGGAAATTGTTTTTGTTGAAAGCCTGTGTAGATGCATGCATTAATTCTAGAACATATTTTTGTTGAGGGTGAATCAATAATTTAAGCACCTTGAAGAAATAAAGCTGATGCCACATGCCACCCTCGCAGGGGTCATTCCAGAGATGAGGTATAGAAAAACTATACTAATGTACTGTATTTCTGAATCAATGCTTCCCACAAAAACTCGATGAGTTGGATGTTGGTTCACATAGCAGAATGGAGGACAATGCTGAAGGGGCTGATGTGCGTTTAATCCCATGTCATGGTAACCTAACATAAGCTTTCTATAATCGTATTGAAAGCAAGCTACTGCATGTGTAAGCACTGTGTAGGTGCTGACACCTATGTGATAGAAGTAAACTGTTACCCGAACTATGCCAGCAACCGCCATACGGTGCTGTGCCCTGTGCAGTACAGTAACTGCCTTCCTCGGAAACTCACCGTTAGGTAGTATAGAACAGTTGTTCTACTACCTATTCTTCTCTCCTTGGGGCCTCACCGTAAGGAAGGCAGTTACTGTACCGCAGGGCTTTTCAACCACGCGTACCCCTGGTGGTAGGTGAGTGCTTTCCAGGGGTTACGCGGACACATTCTTTCAAGTGCGGATTTTTTTCCTGATGTACCTCAAGCAATTGACAGAAGATAAAAAAAAAACTTGATCAAGTCCTAATCTGGCATTGTGAATCGTTCAAGGATACTAAAATGTAATGTTTAAATGAAAACTCAATGTTTCACACATTTTTGAAGTGAAACACACAATTTTGTCTTAAAGTCAGACATTTGCCGCCAGATTCCAATAAACAGCGAGAAGTTTCAAGATACGGTAAATGCGTAAATGAAAAATTTATTACAACTCACATTTTTAAAATACATGACAGATGAAACTTTTGAAACCTTTTTCAATTCCAATGTGGTGAATATTTTCAACTAAGATTTGAGGCCCCAGGCTTAAACACTCAGCATATGGACCTGACTCCTCATTAAATGACCAACAGGAAGTTAAAAAATTCAGTTGACATTTCCCTGTCATATCCAGCTTCAAATTCTGCAATCATAAATAATTGTTTACAATTATGTACTGAGAAAGAATGTGACACTAGTTCTAGCTTTGGTAAAAGCAGGTCAACAAAATCTTGGCACTAAAAACAGGTTAATAAAGTTTTAGTGCCCAAAAGAGGCCACAAGCAGGAATTGGCTAAAGGAACAGCCAATACCTGATTTGTTCCACTGGAAAATTCTCCATGCATAACCACAAAACACATCAGGCATCACATATAGCAATGTAGTCCAGAAAATGTTCTCCCAACCCTTCCTCCAGCTGAGGCAGGGAGTAAGTATATCATTGAGATATTCCTGCANCCTGATTTGTTCCACTGGAAAATTCTCCATGCATAACCACAAAACACATCAGGCATCACATATAGCAATGTAGTCCAGAAAATGTTCTCCCAACCCTTCCTCCAGCTGAGGCAGGGAGTAAGTATATCATTGAGATATTCCTGCAGGAATTGAAAATTTCTTTTTTTTTAAGCAATGGGTGAATGCCATATTATAATGCAGAATACAAAATAACCACAAAACACATGACACCACAAACAAATTTTGAAATCTCCAATCACTTGCTAGAGTTTCTTTGAATTTTTTCGCCTTTGGTTTGATTTCTCTCTATACTGTAGTCATATAATTTCAAAATATGCAAGTAGGCCAAAGTGTAAATTTTTTAAGTGTGTATTTGATGGACAGTGCCCAAGTTTTCCAGTGCACCTATTCCGGGGTCAAATTGAGGACCATTGCAAGAAAGCCTTTTTTTAAATGTGGAAAATGTAAATCAGCAGAAGGGAACTTGCATTCAAAGATCTCTGTGCTATTTAATTTAATTTAATTTAATTTAATTAATTTACTTCAATTTTATGAATGGCTTGAGTTGGTACATTTTGGGATGATTTCAAGTAAGGATCACCTTGTTGGCTGAATAGAGGTGAGCCCAAATTTTGAATGAATGTGCTACAGTATTGGATAATTTGATGATCATCATATTTACTTACTAGCATTTTGCAATGCAGTAATCTGAAGATCATGTCACACATCTGCGAGAAAAATTCTTGAAGAGTGTTTGAAATATAAAAAGAAACAAAAGTGGATTCAACCTGTCCAATCGGCCAGCACTGAGCAGTTGAAAGCCCTTTAAGATATAACTCCCCAAGTCTTATTTTATAGTCTCTTAACATATGACAGGCAGATAATGCACAAATTTCAAAACTTCAAAGCTATGGTGTATATCCAAAATGTAATAAGAAATTGGTTGTACGCGGCTGTTCCAGAGGATAAAAAGGGGTACATGCTTCAAATGGGTTGAAAAGACCTGCTGTACTGCACAGGGCACGGCACCGTATGGCGGTTGCTGTCATAGTTTGGGTAACAGTTTACTTCTATCACATAGGTGTCAGCACCTACACGGTGCTTCCACATGCAGATGTTCCCATCTATAGCTTGCTTTCAATACGATTGTAGAAAGCTTATGTTAGGTTACCATGACATGGGATTAAACGCACATTAGCCCCTTCAGCATTGTCGTCCATTCTGCTATGTGAACCAACATCCAACTCCTTGAGTTTTTGTGGGAGGCATTGATTCAGAAATACAGTACATTTGTATAGTTTTTCTATACCTCATCTCTGGAATGATCCCTGCAAGGGTGGCATGTGGCATCAGCTTTATTTCTTCAAGGTGCTTAAATTATTGTTTCACCCTCAACAAAAATATGTTCGAGAATTAATGCATGCATCTACATAGGCTTTAAACAAAAACAATTTCCTTCCCTCATTTTATTTTTTGTTCGCTTTTTTCAGTTCCTCGAGAAGATTTCGTCCGAGATCAGAGGCCTGCTGTGGGTTCTGCGGAGCGAGATTGGATGTCTCCAGCAAACGACTGCAATATATTTCGGTGCCCTACAGGAAAATCCCCGGACTACGTGATTCTCGCCTTAGGACCAATTCCACCGTTTCTCCTTCTTCTCCCCCTTCGTGTCCCTTTTCTTTTCAACCTTAGCCAAGTTTCTCTTTTTTTTCCCTCCTCCTCTTGCGACAAAACGGCTTCCACGTCTCTCTCTTTCTATTTTATTAATTTTTTTTTTACGCTTGCAATTTGGCCCGTGGTGATTTCCTTCGGCTCCGGCAGTTGAAAGTAGTTTTCCTCGCCGGCGATTGCAGTTCCGCCTCGGCGCGAGCTTGGAATTCCAAATTGCTGAGAATTCCGAATTGAGCAATATTCCAGAAAGTTTTGGAGCGAAATTGAACCAGGGGACAAAGAGACGAACTTCTCCACGACTGAGAGAATGGGCCGTGGGAATTATTCAAATTTAACGGCATCTTTTGTGCCGGCAATACCTTGATGGAGTCACTTGCTTTTTTTTCTTTATTCTGGTAATTTTGGACGACTCGTAGCAAATTCACTGCATCGCCGCGTTTTTTACTCGGGTTCAATTGAAAATTTAAGATTCACTTTTTTTAAATAATACAGCATTGAATTCTTGATTTGGATTTTTTTTTTGACTAGATGGACTTTCATAGAAAGCTGCATACTTCAGCTTATCTCTTATGCCTCCGATCATTTGGTCGATCAACGATTAATCAAATATATGTTCTCAATTTGCTTTCTTTTTTGGTTTAGTGTTGAAAGAATACCAAGCGTTATTTTTTATTTTTTCGAGGGCGGTTTCTATTTTTTGATTTCCTGTTTAATCATCATCTGGGCTGATGGAGTTTAAAGTTTGCAAGAATAACCGCAAGAAAAAGCAGGTTGCCTTTTACACTTTTTGTCAACCGTTGAAAATATCCGTTGATTCAGAGAGCCATAAAGTCACTTACATACTTACGAGTTACGATACAGTGTGATTTGAAGCTTATTTTGTTTAAAAATTCCCAAAAATCTGCTGAAACGAGAAATGAACTGCTATTCTGAAATGCGCATAAATTGCATTAATCAATCTTGAGGATATATTAATCTAACTTGAGGATATTTGCCATATAAGTAAGTTTTCTTATTTGCTTCTGTCATGGAATTGAAAAATCCTCCGGGTTTTTAAATATCGCACGGTACATTATATTAAATCAATTTTTCAGGGAGTTTGAAAGATCCTGGTGAGTATTCAGAAATTCGATCATATGCGACTTTCACGAATATTCAAAACTTTNGTAATTTTGGACGACTCGTAGCAAATTCACTGCATCGCCGCGTTTTTTACTCGGGTTCAATTGAAAATTTAAGATTCACTTTTTTTAAATAATACAGCATTGAATTCTTGATTTGGATTTTTTTTTTTGACTAGATGGACTTTCATAGAAAGCTGCATACTTCAGCTTATCTCTTATGCCTCCGATCATTTGGTCGATCAACGATTAATCAAATATATGTTCTCAATTAGCTTTCTTTTTTGGTTTAGTGTTGAAAGAATACCAAGCGTTTTTTTTATTTTTTCGAGGCCGGTTTCTATTTTTTGATTTCCTGTTTAATTATCATCTGGGCTGATGGAGTTTAAAGTTTGCAAGAATAACCGCAAGAAAAAGCAGGTTGCCTTTTACACTTTTTGTCAACCGTTGAAAATATCCGTCGATTCAGAGAGCCATAAAGTCACTTACATACTTACGAATTACGATACAGTGTGATTTGAAGCTTATTTTGTTTAAAAATTCCCAAAAATCTGCTGAAACGAGAAATGAACTGCTATTCTGAAATGCGCATAAATTGCATTAATCAATCTTGAGGATATATTAATCTAACTTGAGGATATTTGCCATATAAGTAAGTTTTCTTATTTGCTTCTGTCATGGAATTGAAAAATCCTCCGGGTTTTTAAATATCGCACGGTACATTATATTAAATCAATTTTTCAGGGAGTTTGAAAGATCCTGGTGAGTATTCAGAAATTCGATCATATGCGACTTTCACGAATATTCAAAACTTTGAATAGTACAGTGAACAAAGGCGTCTCTTATTTTTCCATAAGGTAGCCCAAAAATGGAATTACGTGTCTTCTTTTTTGCGTAATGCATCTATAGAGAGATTGTTGCGTGTTCTGGATGACGAAGTCGAATTCCTTGAGAATTTGAAACAAAAACCTCGTTTCACTTTTATTTATAAATTCTAGTGATTGTAGCTTTAAAATTGGATTTTCGTTCCGACGCAGTTCACTGAAGCAAGAGCTCTCTATATGTTCCTGACTGGCGGAGCAAACACTTTCACCATGAATATGTGAGTATTCTTTTTTTTCTCACTCTTTGTGAATATCTTGCATGTGAAGTATAAAAAAAAACCCTCTTGATGTGCATGTCTAGAATTTCACAAAATCCGAAAGCAACCTTTCGATGACATCAGGATAATGAACATTGCAGAAAACGCGTCTATTTAATTTGATAGGGATAAAAACAGTGTACGAACGGAGAGCGAGCATAAAAGAAACGATAGTCATTGTCAAATAAAATTGAGTATTTTATTCTGACCATTCTCTCTCTCATTCTTTCATTCTGTTTCGTCTATCTTCGTCTAAGCCTTTTGAACGCCGGAGTAATTAAGTGCTCAAAAGATAAAACTCGAGAGAAAATAAAATCTAATTAGGATTAAAAATAACATCATGCATCTAAATGAGCAAATATTGTATTGATGAAGAATTTATGAGGTGCACGAGAAAAAAAGCGAGTCATTCTTGAATTCCAATTTATCATTTATGCCTAGAAGCACTTAATTTAAAAAGAAAATAAAATGCGGAGTAGGCGCGTGTTGTTCATTTTTTTCGATTGCTGATATCCAATGTAATGAAGTTGACTGCATCAATATGACCAGCACCACCGCTGTTCGAAGAAAAGTCAGATCCCCGAGGATGAAATATGGTTTTCGGGGCGCGTCGACGACCAAGTTGAAAATCCCTGGGGTAAGTCAGACGCAAAACCCTCCCCCCCCCTCTTGGGTTTTCGACGCAAGGCAGATGCCATGGGAGTCGGAAGGCAGCACCAGTGGGCCGAATTTACGACCCAATCCCGCCCCCCCGTCGGGAGTCGGGGGGTTCTCCAGAGACGACATCCTCCTTCCTCCTCACAGCATGGACGACGACGACGACGATGAAGAAGAAGAAGAAGAAGACTATGGCCGGGATTCGGCGACAGGCCTTGCTAACGACACCATCCCCGGGGATTTGTCGTAGTCATCTCGGGGCATCTTTCTCTCTCTCTCTCTCCCTCTCGGCCGAGCCATTTTGAGCCCGTGCCCGTGCCCGGGTTACGAAGAAAATAAATACTGGCCGGTCTAAATGCATCAGTGAAGTGCCGGGATCCCATCAACAAAATCAAGTAACTCATGGGCTTTCACGGGCACTCGTGGGAAATTGGAGCGGATGAGAAGAGGGGGGAGGGTTCGCGATAAATCCCACCCAAACCCATCTCAGTTCCTTCTTCCGCACTGGCGCCGCACGCCGAACAATGAACGTCCTCCAATAAGCGTGCGAAAAATAAATCTTGCGCTCGGTGATTGTTTCCGATGCTCAATTGAATTAGAAATACTGCGCAAGAGAATAAGGCGGAGTAGGAGAAATGAAATCGTTATTCTTTCATGCGCTGGTCAACAAAATGTTTGGAATTCATTCAAAAAGCCGCGGGCGAAACGGAGTCAATAGTTTCTTCTTTTTTTTTTTTTTTTTTAGGCGCCTGAAGTTCGTTCGACTCTTTGGGCAGGAATTGATTCCAGATTCTGGAAATTACTGTAAACCCTTGTATTCCTATAGCGTATACAGTGGGACCCATTCAGCATCAGATGCGGACATAATTGGTACGTCAACCTTGTCCCGATATGTAGTTGGAACATCCACATGTTGGACCTTGGTTTCCCATAGATTTCAATGGAAATATGTGTGATTGGTTTTCCTGTCGATCAACAATTAAGGTAAAAGTCTCCCCACGCAAAAATTGACATTTTTCTATCATCAACTTATATAAAGGTACAGAAAATAAATATACAGAAAGAACCATTTAGGATCTGATCTTCTGACATCAGAATAAGCTCAAGAACGAAGCACAGAACAAAAACAGGTTTTGCTATAATGAGCACACATGATATCAAATGCTGTAAATTTAAAAAAGCATGAAATTGGCTTGTTTTTGATTATAAGTTTGGGTAATTTCAAGTTAACCTTCAATTTTAGAATTTGTAACTGTAAATAACTCAATTTATTTAAAAATATGAAAATCGAAATATTATAAACATTCTTCCAGAAATTTTGGGAAATTCTCCGGAGATGAAGTTGAGTAATTGTCTGGAAGTCAGGTCAGATTTTTTTTAGGCTTCAATAAAGTGTCCCCAACTCAAGTCATCCATAAGTCAGGGTGTCTGCATTTTTGGGTCTCACTGTAGTGTTGTTTTTCCACGGAATACCCGAAGACCATTCAAAAATTGATAAAAAAAATTAATTGCCAACAAATTTTCAAACTAAAGCAGAAAATGTTTGAATATGATATTCGGCCATGACACCAATGAAAAGTAGCGAAAATAAAGGTATAAGAACCTTAGATGCATTTATTCTGACATTAGGCGGCCAGGTCCTTCTTAAAGAAGGCCTAGTACTGTATATGGAAATCTGGAGTGATGC
>CAJPEX010001035.1:28880-40362 GCA_905338405.1 Notodromas monacha
TACCAGTGAGACCAAGGAATCGAATATCACGGAAAACCCCAGGTGGCGAATTAATTCAGCATCACGTTGTAAAGCGTGTATACAGAGCCAGGAATCAAGCTTGAACCGATGAACTGGAAACATATCCGGCATCAATTGCCTTTCACGAGAAGAAAATTGACCGCAATAAAGCCGAAGCCTTGAACTCGAAATTGAACCGACTTTCACGGGCACCTATTCCCGAGAAAATAACGCGTCGTTCTGGTCTCTATTTTTATTTTCATTTAATTCTCGTTTATTACCTTTTTTCTGGAGTGTGTGGAGGGAATTCGAAACCCTCTCAACCCTTTCCTCGCGGGTTTCAAATACGGTCATAAAAATTGTGGAAAACGTTCCCGAGGTCGGTCACGAAACCTCGTTGTGTTTTTTGTTTTGTTTTGTCTATACTAGAATGAATGATTTGTCAGTCTAATAGTGCTTCGGGGTAATAAACCTCGGATTATGTCGGGCTTTTTTTGTTACCTAGCTGCAAAAACTTGAAACTGCCATGAGAAAAGCTCATTCACGTTAGTCGATCGACATATGGAGAAAAATAATTTCAAATTATAGTGAGACGTTCATTTTCTTTGAGAGGACACTTTCGAACGTTACCAATTTTTATTAACAAAGTCTCGTTTTATATTCCACAGTGTTCTGAAAGTGTTCCAAAATTTAAAGCAAACCAACATTGGTAATTCGTCAAAATGTAAATATTCCTCCAGATTTTACTTTCTTGTGAGCTTAAGTTTAAATCAAGTCTAGGGTGAGAACAATTTTTTTATTGCGTTATCCAATGAATAATGTACAAATGACAATTAAGCTCTTGGCGGAAATGAGTTTCAAAAAACGTACCAGAAGCTTCGTTTTATGTTCTACACTGCAAAAATGAATGTGAATTTGCGTGGCACGCGATAAAAAATGTTTTGTATAATTGAATTGGATGCTAGTTTCTGCGTGTTTATTTTCCCTTTTTTTTGTGTGTACATTCTACTTACGGAAACGTAAACCTTCGAGTTCTGTCATGTTTTTAAAGAAAATAAGATATTTGTTTGATTATGCATTCTTGCGTGCAAGTTAATCTTTACAATTAATTATCGCGTCTTCGTCAGTCCATATTGACATTTTTGCATTGTGGTGATAACGTAACATTTTGAAAATATTTTGGAATGTGTTGCCGTAGTGAACAAGTGTCACGACGTGACTTATCGTTCAAAATGTTTTTCCTGCGTTTTAATTACAAAGTCAGAATGCATCGCATTTTCTTCGAGCCAGTCAAGGGCGATTTATAAATTGTTTTTGTACCATTCAATAAATGATGTGTGAAAAACGATTAAGACATTTTTGTTGATGATCAGTAGTAAGCATACGCCTGGAGCAGGGAATACTGTATACATTGATTCGTGTTCCTGAGGTTGTTTTAATTTTGCTTAGGATTCTCTTAATTGAAACCTTAATAAAGAGCATAATGAAAAGCGTACTTCAATTTCCGTCCACTAAAAACTATGATAAAATTGATTGATCTAAGACTGAGATCGTCTATTTCTTCGACTTGCTCAGCCCTTTTTACTGTATAATGAATTTGAATGGCAGAGCATTTCGTGCAAATAACTTCCTGGAGTCTAAAAAAAAAATACCGTAGATATATTGCTCATTTCTTGTGCGCAATGCGTATTTCTTGCTGAGGAGTGAGGACCCAGAATTTTTTTTTTGCGTGATAGTGCTTTAATACAAAAAAGAAATTTTATCCCTGATTCCAGAAAGAAAGTTCAGTTTCTTATAGTGGTAATTTTGTTCGAAAATTTGTTCAGATACTTTTCAATTGCTGTCCATGGAAGTGTGTTGGGACGAGATTTTGACTGCATTAGAGTGATTTAAATTTCAATAATATGAAAGTTTCTCGCAGAAAGGTCTTAGATCACGTTTAAATAATTTTTCGGGCTTCGTTCGAGTCCCTCCAGGTTTTTTTTTTAGATGAGAGAGTGAGCTGGACTACACACCGGGGTTCTCATGACAGCAAAGGGGGGGGGGGTCTACCCCAAGCGACGCAGAATCCCGGTTCGGGTTCGCGTCGTGTCGCTGCTCCGGGCCTCAGAAGCCAGAAACGGGGACGAACCCTGAACCCACACGGGTAGGTATTCCCATCCACACACACACTGCTTCATGTCAGGGTGCATTGATGCAACAGGAATTCAACACACGACGAGAGGCAGACAGAGAGAGAGAGAGACACGAGCATTCGCTGCCCTGCCGTTCCGAAGTGAGAGTGCGCGAGGGTGGTGCAACCCTCGTTTAATGATGGCCGCTACGATGTTTCCCGGTGAGACACCCAGGACATTCCCTGGTGTTCAGGGCATCCCGAAGGTGTGGGTTCCCCGCTGTGCGACAAAAAACGAGAGGGAGAGAGAGAGACCCTGCCGGGTTCCGTCCCTTCGGTTCCACAGCGTCCACCCAGAACCCGAGGACTTCGTCCCGAATCAGTGGCGGATGGGGTTCCATATATATGAACAAGCGAGGCGCATTTCGTGACCCTTTGGAATAAGCGCCGAGTTCTTCAGATGGAGGAGCTGGAAGCAGGATGAGAAATATTAAAAATTTCCTGCTGATATTGACTGACGAAAAAAATGATTAAATCTGCATTCTTGTCTTACCTGACGAGATAGTTTGTCCATCAGCGAAATGATGTTAATCATACTTCGTAGCCTGCGGAAGTAACATCTAAGAAATACTTGAAAATCAGCGTATAGTCCTATATTTTACTTTCGTATAATTTCGTTTCTGTAGTCAGCTCCGACGAAAAATTAACGATGTTTAAAAGGGCTTCATTCTACGTCATGTAAAATATCCCTGTTATTACGACTCAATAATTAAAGGAGGCTAGGGAAGTCCTTACTAATTAGTTGAATATAATCCGTTAAAATTCACGCTTAATTGATCTTACGCGTTGATATAAACGCAAATAAAATGCAAAATCTTCTTGGATTCGAATAAAGTGAGAATAATGCTAAAATTCAGGCGATGTAGTCATCAGTAGAATTCTGGGTTCATTATGGCGATGGATTTTGTATTTTTTGAGGGGTAGGGCCAGCATTTTCTGAATTGAAGCTACGACTTCGATTGATAAATGTCATTTTACATTCTTAAAAACTTGGTATATCTGCCAGAAGAAATGAAATAAAATCGATGTCTAAAACCATGCAATTTTGCTTTCTATGATTTTATGTTTCCTAAACGACATCTGTTCTTGTTTTCAGAATTTAGACTGCTCTTATCACAATTAAAAAATAATAATGGGATTACAAATTCGCCAATTATTATTACGATTGTATATCGAAACAAAGACCGGCTTCTGATTTTCTTACAAGAAGAAGAAAAGAAGAAGGGAACTCTATTGAAATTATTCTCCCTATATAGCTACAAAATCGCCAAGGAAAGAAAATATAGAGTGAAATTCCTTCCCTCGCAAAAACTGATTATCTGGACAATCGATTAACCAATGTCCACATTTTGCTTCTCTGAGGAAAAACAAATTGGTCTAAATGCGTATAGTGTACCTCTTCAATAAATGTACTTCAACTCAATTTACTCCATTTCTCTCAGACGGACCAATTATGAAAGCTAACGCATTTGATTCAAGTCATGGTTGAACGTTCCTTAAGCCTTTTTTTTTCATATCATCCCAATTATCCGATTTTGTGTATCCCTGTATACTTGCTCCAAAGGACAGATCTGCATTTCACTGTATCTATTTTTTTCTCGCTTTGAAATGCTTCCAAGGCAATTTTGGATTTTTTCAGCAGATCATTCCAAATCCTGGAAAAATTACAATATAAACTTCAGGATATGGCCAAAAAATCAGAATAAATGTTGATATAAAATGGGATCTATTNTTTTTTTCTCGCTTTGAAATGCTTCCAAGGCAATTTTGGATTTTTTCAGCAGATCATTCCAAATCCTGGAAAAATTACAATATAAACTTCAGGATATGGCCAAAAAATCAGAATAAATGTTGATATAAAATGGGATCTATTCTTAATATTTTAAAATAATTATTTCTTCTCCCTTTAATAAGATCGGTGTCAAAAACTCGATGAGCGCGTCGGTTGCGTCGCTCCGGAAACTTCGGATGCAAATTAAGACATTTTCCCAATTTTCTTCGTCTTTCCCGGCTCGTCAAGCAGCAGGAGTCATTTCAAGCTTACATTCATTAAAAACAAAACAAAAAATTTTTGTAAAGAAAGCAAGCTGGGCAAACGACCGAGACTCGTGGTAAAAAGTACTGCTGGTAATTCGAGAAGAAGCTGGTTATTGTTTGCCGGGCGTGGGGTTGTCGTGGTTCCAGAACGTGCCGCTTGCAGTGCGACGTGCTCGGATGTCGACGAGGTGGGGGATCAAATCCCAGATACCCGGGGAAACTTCTATCCTGCACCAACTGTGAAAGCAAATGAAGAAGCCCATGGCGTGTGAATGCAGAGCAAGCATTGCTTGAGCCAGCTTTGGAAATATGCCTGAACGGGGCTTTGAGCAAAAATCTTACTTAATCCCTTCCAGCATCTGGCTCATTGCTCAAGGCATTTGATGTAGAAGTCACCAGTTCCCTTTTTAATTCATCAGAAATTAATTCATTAGTCGCAGAAAAAATTCAACTATTCCCCCCATAATAGAAAAGACTGGTGGATAACATATTCATCACACAATTAAAAAAAAGAAGAGTAATTCACATGATGAACTTTTTCCGCATAATACATTTTTGAGGCAAAACATGCTTGAATTGTAGCAATACATAATTTTAAACATTTAAAACCCGAACTTTGAAAGGGCAAAATGTGTTCCCAAATTTATCAAGTTTTTTTTTTCATCACTTCACACGAAGAAAAAAAAATCGGACATACAAATTTGAAGACAACAACAAAATCAACTGCTTGAAAAAGAGGAAACCCAAATTTTGTCGTAAGAAAGACAATTTAGGTGCATTTTCTTCGAAAAATCGCCCCCAGTTTGTACAACACACGTTGATTGCTTTTCAAGTTAAACATTTCCGCATTCTACCACTATTTTTCATTATAGATTTTCTCCAACAAATCACCTCTTTCCCAAAGAAATCCCAGACGATGACTCCTGTACATAAGAGAAACTTTCAAAATATTCCTTTCCGGTGCTTCATCTTCAAAGATTCCAAATAACCAACTATCACGCTTATGGGTGGGTGGTAACTGGTAAATCTAAAATTAATGACGACGCAAAATATAAATATTTATTTTTGCATTCTTGATGATTGCTATAAGTCGAAAAGTGAGTTCAAAATTCTCGTAATGCCGATACTGCATCTCTCAAATTAAGTTATAATAAGCACTCCACATAATTTCATGTCCAGATTTTTCGTGCGTATTGCCGGGTATTATTATTATTTTTTTTTAGAATTGTGAAAATGACACGAAAGACGCGTAGCTGGGGTTCCTAGCTGTCACTTGACCCCTTTTTCTATAGACGTGTATAGTGAGAATAAAAGTTCATGAAAATACGGTATTTTCATGATTTTGAATCCGAGTCGACAATGTACAGTTTATTTTTTGGAAAAGAAAAGACCTTATTCCGGATGTGAGCAAGCCGGAAACGAGAAAGAAGAATCTCCTCAACATGCTTCTTTTTGGGATGACGAGGATGATTGCAGTCGTCGGTCGGTCGCTGGTGCGGCTCGTTGCTCACTCGTCTTCCGCGGCGGCGTCGGCGGCGGCGGCGGCGGTTCCTGGCGGGACTCGTCGGCGCCAAGTCGTCGTCTCCGCGCTAGCTGTTCCTTGTATGAAACACAGACAAAGAAAGAAAACAAAACTCACTCACTCACACACACATATACACACTGAGAGTTATTTGAACCGGTTGGTTCGATACAACTTGGTGCTGTCTCGGGACTGGATCTGATTTTTCCTCTCGTCTCTCTCTCCTCTCTTCCTTGACTCAAATGTCGACAGTCCCGACTAGCGTTTTTATTATTTGAAGTAAAATGGAACCTAGGATATTCCCCTTCTTATTCGAGTATTACCTGCAATTAATTTCAACGCGCCCCCAGCAGAAATTCGGGAGTCTATTTAAAAATTGATCGGCTTGTATATGTTTGACCCAGAATGCGTATAAAATTTCAGCACGATTCGCCGAATGACTTTTCAGTATGTAAACATTATAATTTCGATGGTTAATCAATCCCATGGAACGAATTAATATTTTAATTATGATATGTCGATAAAATGAGACAAAGCAGGATAATGATTTTAAGTTGCTTCATTTCCACCTGCAGGAAATTAATCCAGTCTTTTTGGTTGAGAATGTGAAGAAAAAGGATTGGGATTATATCAGGTTATCTTGACAAATTATTGTTCTCCTTCATTTTCAGATTAACTGAGCAACCCGGAAAATGTTCTAACTGCTGTGTTTTCTGGTCATGGTTTTCATTTGTATAAAGACTTCTGACGGACACGAACTTGAATTTTTTTTTGAAGTGGTAGAAAATCGGAAATGAACTCTAATTTGCAGCGATCCATTCATGGAATAATTTCCTGCTCGAGCATATTTTTCAATTCCCCCACTTTTATTGGCTGGAATGACAGTATTGAGAAACTTGGTTTGAAAGAAATTATCTTTTATCTTCTGTCCTGGGGAGATGCCAGTACCCATGAGGAGATATATATTAACAATTTATGATTCACAGAAAAGCACCTGCGGTGTATAACAAATGTACGCAGTCAAACATTTCGTAGAATGATGAGACTTTCCGAATCTTGTTTGGGTTTCTGGTTGGATGAAGGCAGTGTTTTTCTCTGATCTTGTAAAACTTTTTTAAAGAAATGTGGTACCATGCATTAAAGTGAGTTCCTTATTTTCGGGGTGGGGGGTTAACGTATTTGAATTTAACTGAGGGTTCAAGAAAATTTATCCTTGTGTAGACGTTTGACACGAACCACTTTCTATACAAGTACGGTATGCTGCTGTTCACCCGAAACACAAACAGTAAACGCGGACAAATGTTTTACTTTCATACCTTTCTAAAGTCACCCAGAAAGATTTATTGTCAAAAGAGAGCGAGGGGTCGCTTTCTCGATGCTAAAGTCTGCATTTTTTCGAAGAAATTTTACGATCATATCATGATGAAAGACGACGCGAAAATTTGTGCAGAAAGGCGGCAGGATAAAGTTATAGTTTTCAACTAGTTTTGTCTTTCGTTTCTCGAAAATTTTCAAGTATAAAATCCACATTCTGAAATCTTTCGAATTTGTACTTCGTATTTTCTATCATCAATTCTTTCCTGGTTTTGGGCGATAAACGAGTTGAGGATTCAAGGTTTCCAACATATTTTTGAATGCATCTTCAACATGCGGACACCCACGTAGAAACCGACCTCGTTTTCACGCACCGAACCCCAAAAATAACCCGGAAAAGCCATTTTGAAGTCGGCTTGAATCCTCGTAAATCGCTTCCAACCGCGAACGAACGGCACAACGGTCCATTGCAGTTTTGGAAATTTGGGCTTGAAACAGCAGCTTCTCTTTCGTTAGAACAACAAAAATAAAATGTTAACTTCTTTTAAAATCTACCTCCATGGTGAGCCAGCATTTGTAAATATCATTGATTTCAACGTCAGTAAAATGCATACCATGAACTCGACATTAATTAGCCATGAACGTTCGAAAATATTGTTATGCTCAATTTTAGGTCTAGACCACATTTACTGTAGTTGACACGCACAGACTGATACTTTGACAAAGCATCAGCGAAGGTTTTTTCCACGTTGTAATTTGAAGATAATTGCTCAAGATATAGTCCCGAAAATCTTCAAATAAGCGAACGATCGAAACCTCAATTCGTAGCACGATGATTGAACAAATAATTTATGCGAATGCAATTTATGCCTTCTGTCGTTGGAATTTTCAAGGATGGCAACTGCTGTTGAACTTTCAAATAAAGGCATCAAATCGCCAGAAATGTCTAACTTGAATCATAGTGAAATACAGTACTCAAAGAAAATTTATAAACATCAGCATTTGAAAAATTGATTACAGTATAACAGTGGTGCCCAACTCAGAAGTGGCCAAGGGCCACATTGAAATAATAGAGCATTATGTGGGCCACAAAGGAAAAAAGTACAAGAAATGTTGTTCATGTACTGTGTAATTCCTGGGATGGTTGAAACTATTTTATTTTTCTACACAAAAATTCAAAAAGAATTTCAGGATTTTCATTATCTGGCTTTTTCATCTACAAACTGTTTTGCTGCATTTTTTTTACTGACAAACTTCAACTTGTATCTTCATTACTTCATGATGACTGAATTTTTTTTCATGGAATCATAATATTCAATCTGCATAACTTTTCAAAATGATGCAATTGAAGTCCAAAACGAATAAGCCACTGGCAACTGAAAATTTGGAGTGATTTTAAATGTTGAGACTACTTTTGGCTGAAAGAAAAATAAAAGCCTGTGTTTTGGAAATTAAAGAACTAATGTGAGGAAATATGGTCTCTAATGATTTCACACAATTGTTATAACATTTCTTCAAAATTAAAAAAATTGATCTATGTACAAAGAAGCAATAATGATTCAACCTCCCAAAACATCAAATGTTCAAGGCCTTTTTGGGATGGTCAAAGCCAGGATATGTGTCTGGCGTGAAGTTAAGTGATGTGGGGAATTTTTCATGAAGTTTTTATTAATCAATGAGCCACTTGAATTCACATTTGGATCTAGAATAAATCCAGACTGACAATTTGAGACAGACATTTTTGGAGACAGGGACAATTTGAGACAGAAACTTCTGGAGGCAGGGATTATTTGAAGTAGATACATTTTGAGGCGGGACAATATGAGACATTTTGAGATAGAAGCATTTTCAAAAATAAAGTGGGGGGATCTGAGGACAACCAGGAAGTGTGCATTTGAAAACTCCCTAAAAATCACCAAGAATCTGAAGAAACCCAGAAAGTGTGTATGTATAAAAATATATCTTGTGTGCAGAGTTGCTTTGGGCAAGGCTCAAATTGTCCTTGTCTCTAAATGTCCATGTCTCCAAGTGTCCCTGTCACTGAATTGCTTAGGCTCAAATTGGACCTCTGTCTTGAATTGGCCCTCTGTCTCAAATTGTCCCTGTCTCAAATTGACCCTGTCTCAAATTTTCAATCTCTATTGGCCCAGTGTTGAATTGTCTTTCTCAATTTTTTCATGTCACATATGTATTTTTACATGATTCTTTGTTGATATGTTAATTTCAGGCTATTGAGAAAATTAAGCTACTGTACATCCTTCCCCTATCAAGAGATGCAATTAAATTTTTAAAAAAACACAACAGAAAATGCTGGGGTAATATTTAAATTCCAAGATTGCAAAACCCTGCCCTTTCCTTTGATTAACAGAACCACTGACATCACAAATTAATCCATACTGTTCTATTGGTCTTTCTTGTTACAAGGAATTGTTACAATATTTGTGAAGCCCTACTATAATTCCTAATCAAAATTGCAGAGTGAAGGCATCTTGAAAAATTTGCAATATTTACTTTTTATGGTCTTAATTTTTTGGTGGTGAACTTTCATGCTGTCTTGGCGGGCCAGATTTTAAGCCTTCAAGGGACAGATCTGGCCCGCGGGCCGTATCTTGGGCACCCCTGTTTAGATTATTTCAATGTACATTCGCTTGACTTATATTATTTTCATTTACATTCCTTTTTTGTATTACTGCAGTACTGTGTATCTTCAACTATCACAGCATGGATGGTAGAATAGTTTATGAATCTGGTTTTTGAAGAGCTGCCAACATTATTTAAATAAATAAAACTTCAGAAATATAAATGCTTCTGATTTGAAAATAGTGCACCTGAATAACTTTTTGTACCAAAATTTGACCCTAAAGAATTGCTGAACCAGGGTTGACTTGCAAATTGGTCAAATAGCAAGACACTTGCTGAAATTCAAAAATTCAATGAACAAAAATGCAATAAAATGGCAAAAGCTGGTTAAATAGCTGGGCAAGGGTTGAATTGCAAATTGCAAATTCATCTGTTGAATTGCATGCTGGTTGAATTGCAGGAGGTCAAATTGCAAGGTACCACCTGTACCAATTGTATGGTACCAGATGTGCATGTGTGCTGCATCCAATAACCAGCTCAGGGCTTCAAAGGGAAATGTCCTTAAACTTCAATACCTGAGTGATTCAATAAATACTTCATTGGTGGAAACCATGCCTTAGACATCAACAATAAGAAAAAAAATGGTTTCATTTGAAATTTATTCAGCTTTCAGGAATTCATGATGCACTTTCTGCTGGAGCATAACCCTTGCCAAGCTCCTGACTTTTGCAGTTCATTGGCTCTTATTGTTTCCCAGACTGACTGGATAACAATACCATGCTTCCGTCCATGAGTAAAATCAATTCATAAATTAAGTTTGTCTTTCCAGATCGTCGATCGACGGGAAATTTCGGGTTGCTACGCTTCTGGAAAAATAAGACGCGGCCTTTGGAACTTCCATTGTTTCCTATACCTCTCAACGATTCAAGCCTTTTTTATCATGCCGCATTTTTCCAACGATAGAAATAAATAAATGAATACAACCGCTGTGATTATGCCTCGGCTTCGTGACGTGACGTTGATTTTGAAACGGAAAATGAAAACGCAACCAAGATGAGGCGTTACGGAAGAACGAAAGCCGGGTTTTATTTTATTTTGCAATTACTGCATGTCCAATGAACAGAAAATAAAATGTATCCGCATGCCTTCACGCGAGAAATTAAAAAGCATCTTTCCTCATTCCGTCAAATTTATCTTCAAACGGAATCGTCACGCCATTATACTGCCCTAAAATACATTTTATGGCAAATTTTTTTTATGAAATCCTTCTCCGGAATAAATAATTTACCGATTTTGAGGAGGGGGGGGGGAATACTTTTACTTCCAGGAATTCTTTTAGAGTACATTAATGAACACGGCGTGCATGCCCAACACCATTAGCAAGGCTCATTCATTGCTGGTCTTGGAAGGCTCATATAATTTCTTAATTTCGTTTATTTTTTACTGAAAGCTAGGGTTTTTGAAGCATCGATTTCTGTAGAATTTATAAGTTATGCCTCGAGAAACATTTTGTTATAAACTTACGAGTATTCCAAAATTTCAGCTTTAGACTGAAAAATAATCGTTGATTTATTGGCGTCACTCTTTCATGGCCATCTGACAGCGAATGGATGTTGGCACTAAATCAAAAATATCATACAAAAGGTACAGCTAATTGCATCAAAATATGTTCACATGAGACTTTGTGGCACAGCAGAGTCACACGTGTCAGTCAATTGATGAGACATGATTTTATTTCTCTGGCCAAAAGAGAATTAATAAATGGTAAACCAGAATTGAATCACGAATAGACTTTAAAACATTGAAATGCTTAAACAATTTCTGAATGTTGGATTTTTGCAGAAAGCTAGTGTTAT